>OX596230.1:4796457-4857297 GCA_951394215.1 Glyphodes perspectalis | reverse complement strand
AGCTCGTCATCTAGGTACATAATAACAATGCCCAATACACCATCAGATGTCTTTTTCGACATCAGTTGTCTTCACATGGGACGAAGAAAATATACAGCTGTCCATTTCTAACTTTATCTTTCGCTCCTCAGCTACTCGTACGTGGACAAGAACTCCGACACCAAGGAGCATAAGCCCCTGGCTCCCAAGATTGAGCCGAAGAAGATGGTCCGCTACCGGGACAACAAGATCGTCTCCCTTAAGGGGGAGAGGTACACCGAGGTGAGTGTGTTTCACTGTGTCTGGCTGGCTGGCTGACTAGCTGTCTGTCCGGCTGGTCTTTATATCAGTTTGTCTGGGTAGCTTTCTGTGTTTCAGTATGTCTGGCCGGGTGGCTGGCTATCTAGGTGACTGGCTGGCTACCTGGCTACCTAGCTGGCTAGCTTGCTGGCTGCCTGCCTATTCGTTTTATCTCCGAAACGACTGTACTTATCTCGATGGATCGTATTTGTGATATTTTATTTAATTTGCTAACGTTTCCTTCAATCCCCAGGTCCCCAAGTCTGGAATCGACGAAGAACATTTGAAGAAACCCAAGAAGCAGCATTGCCCTTAACCATTAAGTGCCCGTCAGTACGGCGCCGCGGAGCCGCCACCCTCCCGGACCCGCCCGGCCCCCCCGCCCCGCCCCGCCCCCCGCCCCCGCCCCCCGCGCCCGCCCCCAGGCGAGAGAGTGTACGCAACCAGGTGACTGACGCTTCGGTACGACAGGTGACTGAGAGTGCACGCAGTCGGGTGATTGAGAATGTTCGTAGTCAGGGGACTGAGTATGTACGTCGTCAGGTGAGTGAGAATATTCGTAGTCAGGCAACCGAAAGTGTACGAGGTCAGGTGACTGGCACTTCAGTAAGTCAGGTGACTGACATTATTTGTAGTCAAGTAACTGTGAATGTACGTGGTCACGCGAATGAGACTTTAAAAGGTCAAGTGACTGAGAATGTACGATATGAGAACATTCCAGAGTGTCATGATTGTAATAAGAAAGTATTATGCCAAATGACTGACTATAGACCTGGTCAGATGAGTGGAAATTTACAAAGCCATATTGATGGGAACGTAAATGGCAATGTTAGGGATCTTCAAAGTTCAAAAAATCGATTCAATCTCAAAAATGTACAAGGTAATTTGACCGGCAAAGGTCATTTGACCGCAAAAGGTCATTTGACCCGAAAAGGTCATATAACTAATACTCGTATTTATTTTGAAGATATGCAAGCTTGTATGTTATCTCGAACAGACTTTGCTGAAAGTGAGAAAAATGTTGACAAAACACAGAGTCATACATTTAAAATGTCTGAACACCGAAGTTGTAACTGTAGTGTAATGGACTTAAAAAATAAAATCGATCAAAAATATTGCTTAAATAATTCGACAGCTGGTGACGGTGGCGATATCGTGCATTCTCAGGGTTGTATTAAGGGTACGCACGGTTTAGTGACCAGGGCCGCATCCGGGATGAATGACGTTGTATTTAGTCACCCGGGCGCCCATTCTCGTGGGGTAGGGGCTGGGGGAGGCTTAGCACCCCCCCATAATATCTTATCTTCGTGTGTAAATGTCAGTAATGTTATAAATGTTAAGTGTAGTGTAGAAAATCAATTTTTCTCTATAACACCCGAGTACGGGTTAGATAGATGTACTAGTCATAATTCGAATCTTGAAGTTTGCACAACTCTGACAGCTGTCACCCTGACGGCCGCCGTTTTGACACGTCGCGCGACCACGCGGGCTTTGGCGTGTGCCGTTTTCATAATTTCGACTGCCGTAGCTTTAAAATTGACGATGTCGACGGCCGCCGCTGCTCAAACGCGGGGCGGTCGTCTGACTGACTGTCAGGCCTGCCCTGTAGCTGTCACCTTGACAGCTGTCAAAGTGACAGCGCGGGAGGTTTTGGTAATTTTAAATTGTCGAGTTTTTATTCGGGACCCTGTGATTTCAACTTTAGTTGTTTTAGTATTTAGTGTAATTGTTACTTCCGCGTTGAACGCGTTTACGTGTATATTTTCGGCAGCTTTAACTGTCAACGTCACAGTGACGTTTGCACTCACCAACACAACTAGGTTAGGATTGATGTCTATTTATTGGGAGCCTGTCAAAGTGACGTTGTCAAACGTGACGGCTGTCAACGTGACAGCTCGTGTATTTTCTCTTTTTAACGTCGGGCGTGGTATAATATGTGTGTGTGTTAGATTAGCGCGAGACAAATACGTTTATTATCAGCCTTCTGCCGTAACTGATTATTTTACGTGGCATTCAACACTTAAATTGATGGATTGTATCAATAAGTTGTCTTATTTTATTATTTTTATCGTATTTATTATTATTATTAATGTTAGCATCTCACAGAGGTGTATTTTACTCAGTATTACCCTGGTATTGGTCATGTATGTTCTTTGTAAGCGGTATCAACTTTTCATAGATATAAAGAAGCACAGCTCTAATACAAAGTATCAATGTGTCAAAGAGAGTGAGACGGAACATGGCGTGCGAGAGAGAGAACAAAGTTTTGTCTGTGACCGTGCGGGGTGTCAACGCACTCCAGTGTTTATATCTATGGAAGTAGAATGTGATTTTGAAAAATCGTCAACCGATGCCGTTTTTGACGTTTCGCCCAAGATGGCGATTATACGTCTAGATGGAGTCTTTTCTTTAGATTTAAGCGTAGTTATCCGTACGATACCTGTGATTTTTTATTGTTATAATTTTATTATTATTATTAATAATAATGTGATTCCTATAATAGTTTTGTCGTTTTTCAAAACGTCTGTGATTCTGATGCCATATTTTGAGCGATGTAGCCCGGTTGCCGGTGTTTTTTTTAGTTTAGTTATTATTTATTTTTTAATTAATGGTCGTTTTCAAAAAACAGTGGGTGTATTGTGATCGTTGTGATTTTTAGTCTGAAGAGTTTTGTTAGTGATTCTGGAACGATTTGTTAATTGATAAAATATGCCGTCGAATCCCTCTTTCTTTGAAGTCGGTTAAAAATATGTACAATCGATAATTTTAAAGTAATTCTGTGTTAGTGGTGTAGCCTCAGAATAAGGCGTCTATGGCGGAAGCTATATTCGTGGGCCCCAAATTTTTCGCCCTATATAGGACTGTCGCCCTTAAATAGATTTGTCGTTCTGGCAATAAGGATTTTTTGAATTAAAATATCTGATAGATGGCGTAACTGCGACGTGCGGTTTGTTACCCTCAAACTTATCAAAAAAAAAACCTAATAGATACCTTATCACTATGGACGAAAGTTTATTTTGCTCTGACAACTGTAATTTTTCTCTTTCGCACGTTAAACTTTAACGTTTAATCCCAATATGATCCAGGATTTAGGAACTGGTTAGTACTTTGAAGCGATGCCTATCTGACCTTCGTAACACTAAGATAGGGGAACCAGACTAGTTCGATCAAGGTAACACATCAATAGTAATTTAAATGTAAGTATATGTATAATGTTTGCCTCAAAATGTTTTTTTCGCCACTAAACCACATTTTAAAATCCAAAGGTATAATACAAAATCAGTATTTTTTTTATATATTAAGCAAATATACAATCGTTCCACGGATCACTAGACGACTTAAAAACAAATTGAAAATGAACCAACTTTCAAATAGACTGATTTATTGATTGTGATGATCTCATTCAAAATGCGGTCATTGTGTTTATTTTAATTTATTTATTTATTTGTAATGTTAATTTAATGTTATCTATTTGGTCGTGCAAATATTTAGGCTGGCGATGTTAAACTGTGATAAACTTAATTGAATATAATCATCTCTAAGATGATAATGATGATCTGATCATCTCTAAGGGTTTTTGTTTAAACTTCAGCCATTCTGCAATATTAACAATCTTAAAAACCAAATATAACATAACATCACGCCCATAATCCCCGAAGGGGTAGACAGAGTCTAAGGGACAGCAGGTCCCTTTAACCACATTTAGCCAAAAATAAAACTGGGCTGGGTTAGATGGAAAATTGTGAAAAAGTAGTGACAAGTGTCTAGCTTGTCGCTTACACAATCACATACCCAAAACCCACATTTTACGACATGCTAGGCAAGAAACACAGTTGGCAAGACCCAGACCAACACGGGACAAACCCTTTTACCTTAAAAACCTTTTATTGAAAAAAGAAAGTACACAGTTTAAAGGTTTTAAAAATTTCTTAAGAGTAGATACTGCACTAAAAATTCTGCTATAATAATTTAAAAAAGAGTTCCTATACCTTCCGTCTCCTTCAGAGACAAAATACAGTTACCATGGCAGCTTTCCGTCTCTTTCCGTCTTTGGAAAATGAATTGAGCATTTTGAAACAGAAAACTTACTTTTACACATTTCAAGTTTTAAAAAGGCAACGGTTTATTTAACTAGCAATTTTAAGTAAAAATAATGTTCATAAATGCAAGTAAAATATGAGCTAAGATTTGGTTTAAATTGCAAGATTTTAGTCAATTACAAGCTTCTAGTATTTAAGGCTTGTAAAAGAGAAATACTGCATTTATAAGTTCCACATTCAATCATCGACGCAATAATCTTTGCATGACCAACATACTTCGCTCTCTCTATTATAATTTCATGATCAGCGTTTCGTCGTAATTATATGTCTGTCACCTTACTATAAATTATTACACAAGGTATTACAAATTCCTCATTCCAATACTAAGTCATAGCGACATCTATAGACACTTGTCTACTACACCACAAGACAGTCAAGCATGTAGTTACAGTAAGCGCGTCAACAGATGGCGCTGGTTGCTCTGTCGACGTCCCGCGTACATTCTGCAACGCGCTGACGAAGTTCAAGAATATATATACAACTAACCAAGATGGCTGTTTAACTCTTGGTGTGGATCTGATAATGTTTGATGTAGATACATTGTCAAGAGTAAATACATGTACCATCATTGTCATTACATGTACCATTGACAAATATTTCAAATATTCGACAATTGTCAATGATGATGGTTGACAATTATCAAATATTCTGACAATTGTCAATGACCTGATGATTGACAATTATTAAATATTCTGACTATTGTCAATGACCTAATGATGATTGACAATTATCAAATAATTTGGCAATTCTCAATTTTAGCCACGTGTATATATCCAAAAGCTTTCCTCTATACATATATGGACTACTTAATACAAAAATATTTTTTCAAACCCGACCGATCAATCCTATCATTAAAGCATTAATACCAACTCACCCGCTTCATAATATCAGTGTAGACAAGATAAGGTGACAGACATATGATAGAAGCGGCAGTTTCACTTATTTTGGCGTGATATAAAATTAGGAGTGTTGTTTGTGATTGTTCGTGAGACTCAGGTGTCGATGAAACACCAAACAGGGTTAATTCTGACTACAATTAATGTATCGGCCACATAGGCATACAAACAATTAAAGAAACAATAAAAACCAAAAAATTAACGAATATAACAATAATATTTGATGTGGAAGAGTTTTCGAACTTTGTCACTGGTTTAGCGCCTGTATTCTCAAAGAACTTAACAATATATCTATTGTTAGTGCTGTAACACCTTACATTCAAAGACGACATTCAAATCTTCAAAAAGAGAGCGCATCTTCATCTTCTTCATCTTAAAGGCCGGCAGCGCACCTGTTACTCCTAATGTTGCAGATGTACATGGGCGACAGTAATCACATACCAACAGGTGAACTGTCTGCTCGTCTGCCCGCGTCCGTCTTTATTACATAAAGAGTTCTGAAAGAGATTCAGAACCAGAAAAAAATCTTTAAAAAAAGTAGCACTTTATGCGGATGCCTTTTAAAGGAACAATTTCTCAACGTTGTTCAGATATTGATTAGATTTTCGGTGCAATGAGTTCTATCGACATCTGAGTCATCACTAGATCGATTTAGCCAAAATTTGGTGCTAAATTTATATTCAAAATGCCAAATCTGATGAGCGTATTGGATGTGAACGCGGCAACGTCGAGTTATGAAGATCTTGTCAGATGGTGACGAAAAATGTCACCCAAATCATAAATTGCCATCTTGCTTTTGTCAAATTTGACAGTGTTCCAAGATGGGTACTGTCAAAATTGGCTATTACAATAATGTTGACTGGTAATTTTAGAAATCTTTCAATTGTCAAATTGGTCGTATCAAGACATTTCCTGTTACGATTGTAATTTTTAAGATTGATCAATTCGACGCAATATTTGACAGAAATTCTTGCGTGTTCATCAGAATCCAACTATAAACACATGTCTATTACAATTTAATTAATATAATCAAGTCATCTATTCGTCACAAGTTGAAAAGATCTCTTAAACGCGACGGAACCTCACTTATGTTTTATTTACATTTTTTTTTCACAAATCGGAGCTTATTTGAGCTTTCATCACCGGGTTTGGTGATATATCAAAATCTCTTAGACTTTTTTCACGTGGAATTTAGAAATAAACACAAGTATATAAATACATGCCACCGCGCCCCTATCTCCGAAGAGGTACCTAAGCCGAAAATAAAAGTGAGTTGGGTTAGAGAGAAATGAACAAATTATACTGTGTATTGTGAAACATACATAAGTAACATCACGCCCATAATCCCCGATGGGGTAGGTAGAGACAAATGGGCAGCAAGCCCCCTTAACCACGTTCAGCCAAAAATAAAACCGAGCTGGGTCAGATGGAAAATTGTGAAAAACAAGTGGCTAGCTCGTCGCTTACACAATCACATACCCAAAACCCGATATACTTACCATTAGTAAAATATAGTACCTATGTATTTAAATAGAGACAATCTACATCGGTCGCGAATGACTAATATTTACAAGAGTATACTTGTAAGTATAATTTAATGGGAATATAACATACATTCCATTAGTTCTAATAACTCAAAAACGTCTATGAGATTTTGAAATATGCCCGCACAACACAGCATTGTATAACTCACAAGAATATTATTAAATCAAACTATGTCACGTTTTTATTATGTGTGCGAGAAAAGTAGTATTTACCTAAAATATCCGACATCGGGCGATGATGCCTAGTCGCCCTAGATTAAGCGCCCTTCGCCGTCGCCCAGTCGCCTGCACATTGATTCGTCCGCAAGTTAACGTCCCTGATCACAGCCGAAACGTATTCTCGAATTTCGCATCAAATAGAAATACGTGACATATTTTGACCAGAATTTAAATCTAGGGCTATCCCAATATGGCGGAATAATTTTAACAATAACTATTTATTAAGATTATTTTACAGGCGAAGGAAACATTTCTGTGCAATTTTTATTATTTTCGCTGTATTTATTTATGTAGGTAGTTTAAGATTTAATTTAATGTTAGGTGAGATATACCTAATTCGTAACTTTGATAAGATATTTTTTTACTCTTATGACATCTCGTGATCTATTTAATGAACTCTTTAGCTTTAATTTGAGATAACTGCATGTTTTGTTTTTTTTTTTAACAATTTTTTTTTTACAATCTGAGCTATGATTATATAAATGAAGATTGGTATAGTCTTCATTTATTATGTGCAATAATTATGTGATCAAAATGGTTTTGAGTTTACATGCAAATTATCTAAATAGAATAATTTGATCTGATTTTAAATATTTTTTTTTTATTTTACTAATACTGACTCGAGTAGGTATAGCAAATGCGAACAGTGAAGGATCTTTGCATTTTTATAATTTTATTCAAGTCAGCCCAATTTTAACACAGACTTTCTATTTTATTTTTTAAATAATTTACATCTTGTATAATTGTAATATATTATAAATAAATGCCTTTTATTATTTTACTAATATTTTATAGACATCACTATATTTTGTAATATAACACTATTTTTAGATAACTTACAATGTATTTTTTATCTTTAATATGAATTTCTTTCGCCATATTGGTATAGTCATTAGCGACCCACCGATTTGTAATTTCATTCAGAGCAAAATATTTATGGTACAGAGGATTCGTCACGATGGATGGATTCGTTATGATGGATGCTCAATGTAAAAAAAACAAAAATTTGTCCTAAATATATAAACTACAATAAAAAATATATTAATACTTTATGGATATTATAGGGTTATCCTTTTTATCCATCAAGTATTAAAAAAAATATTTTATTTCAATAACGATACTACGTCAGTATTCGTTATCCTAGTTCTGAAGTAATCCTCCGTTCAACAATCAATATATAAATATTGTACATGTATTTTTTCTCATTATTAAAAACAGCAACGCACTGCAGTTTCATCCGCGTAGTTCTCGTTTCCGTAGGTATACGGGGATAAAATACAGCTTATGTTACTCGCTGATAAAATAGCTTAATATTTTTTGGTATTTAACTGACTGACTAAATATAATTATTTAGATTTCAGTCAGACAATCAATTTATAGTAAGTATACTTACAAAGTTATTTTAATTTTTTACGAAATCTCACCTACTTATTTAACTCATTATTCTTAGGAACTAATTTAAACGATTTAAAAAAATGAACAATCTTTTTTTAACTAATACAAAAGTTGATCAGCTGATTTTGTATGAAAAGTAAATAATATTAAGTTGCAATTTTTTTTTAATCCTTTAAAATTGGTTTCTTAGTAGGCAAGAGTTTTCGTATATACTAAAAACAACCTTGTATATAAATACCTTTGATTGTACATAGACTAACTACTCGACGAATCCTCTGTACCCTGTTTTGTTCCCACTAACTAGGCGTCAAAATCGCAGACCACGAAAACTATAAAACTAAGAGCATTTATTTTCTATTGTCGTCTTGTATTATTGGATTATGTTGATTTGTATTTCTATTGTCGAGTATTTTGTAATTGAGTGTAAATCTCGCATATCTTGTAATACATCAGAACTGAGTATGAAATAAGAATAACGTTTAAAATTCCCTACACGTTTGTTTTATTTTGTCCTGCATCTTACAATTAAGAGTCTATGTGACTATATGGGGCTTGTCACGAATGTAGTGGTCGGTTTTCATCACTAACCAGAAGTTGGTTTGAGCTGCTTCCTAGGACTCCTGGATAAAAGGGCTCCATTAAAGACCAGCATATGTACGTACATACATAACATCACGCCCATAATGCCTGAAGGGGTAGGCAGTCAAAGAGGAAGCAGGACCCTTTAACCACATTTAGCCAAAAACAAAACTGGGCTGGGTTAGATGGAAAATTGTGAAAAAGTGGTGACAAGTGGCTAGCTTGTCGCCTACACAATCACATACATACCCGAAACCCGATCGTCATCTTTTACGACATGCTAGGCAAGTACCACAGTTGGCATATTATTTTTGAGTCCTAGACGACATGGGACAATGGGCTGGGTTAGAGGTTAGATGGAATGGTAAGTGTATGTTCGCTAAATATCACTCAACCCATAACCCTTGTGTCTGTACTGTAACTCTCATAATGGGAAATTTACAGAGGATTCAATCGCAGTACTGTTCCATATGAACAAGTCTACATTGACATGTAACAAGCCAGTTTAATTTTATTTATTACTAGCTGTGCCAGCGGTGTCACCCGCGTTTATGGTTAATATTATAAAGACTATTTCCGTCATACATGATTTTTATGTAACTTTAACCATTAAGGCTGCACACGCGACGGAAGCCTAAAAAATGGAGTAACTTCTCCCGTTTTCCCAACATTTCCCTTCACTACTCTGCTCCTATTGATTGTAGCGTGATGAAAAGTATACTATAACCTGCCCAGGAGTATGAAGAATAATTGTACCAAGTTTCGTTAAAATCCGTCGAGTAGTTTTTGTTTCTATAAGGAACATACAGACAGACAGACAGACAAAAATTTTACTGATTGCATTTTTGGCATCAGTATCGATCACTAATCACCCCCTGATAGTTATTTTGAAAATATATTTCATGTACAGAATTGACCTCTACAGATTTATTATAAGTATAGATTAAATCACTATTTCGAAAATATCCCTTTTATAAAAAAAATGTCCCTTTTTCAGCAGAGGCGTTTCAAATAGATACTGTCAAAAACAATAAAATACATAGGTATCTGTTTTTATTTATAATTTACATATCTTTACACGAAGTGAGCAACCGTAGACAATATTTAACACACAATATCTTCGTTTCTCGCGTGGCGGTCTATGTTCTCTGAAATTTAAAAATACATTTTGATATGAACTTACTTGTCTAAACTCTTTGTTTGTTGGTTGAAAATTATAATAGTTAAGTCATATGATGTTTTTGAGGGAAAATCCAAAGAAGCATTGAGTTTAAAAAAATTATATAATTTGAAAGATTCGTGGTGTCTTCCTCTGTAAAGGCAAATTTGTTTATGCCGCGCCAATAAAGAAACGACCTGAATGGAGGTTGGTACTTGCAATGACAGGTCGAACCGTCAGCAAAACGTGGTTCAAGGACATAATCGCGATCTAAACTATTTTTTATACATTCTGTACTGACGTGTGTGAGTAACGGGTATAATGTGCGAGGGAGAGAGAATGATTAGTGTCGCCATTTTAGATTCGTTTCTTTAATGGCTGGCAAGGTTTAATGGTAGGGTTTGTTAAACAGACATTAATAAAAATTATATTTTAGTGAATATCCACATTGCTATTTTCATGTGTTTTGAAGCTAGATCCGTCCGATCTTAACTCCCCCCTAATGAATAATCAACAATTAGGTATTTTAATTTAAAACACGTACTTACCCATTGCTAGGCTACCGAACTATGATTAGAAAAAAAAAACGAGATATAAAATCGGAGGCGATTTATTCCAACAATTAAACTATTAAATAAATACAATTGTAATACTTAAAACAGGTAACTATTACAAACAAAAAAAGATCTAAATTAATTTGCTTAAAAAAAGCTCAACCTGTGGCACAATAATTTCATTATTGTTAAAAACTACTAAAAGTTTCTCAAAAGCTACCAAATGGTAGTTTTATGAAAAAAAGTACTAAGGCTGTTCTTAAAGCTAGGAAATTACATGTCGAATAAATAAAAGGATGATTTAATAAAAAAAAGATCTAAAACAATACTAAGTTTTTTTTACATATTACAATTGCTTACGGATATCTAAAAAATTGCAAAGAAATGGCTACAGAAATACGAATTATTGTCAAATTGTGAGAAAGATTTTAAATCTACATTTGAACAAAAAAAAAATGGCTTAAAATTATCACATAAAACTGCTCAGGTTTTTGTAAAAAAAAAAATATATTTGGCATTTTATTTTATTTTTAATACAAAAGACACCTTCTTACTTGGTGAATAGAATATATTATCTAGATAAATATATTATCTTCTTCAAAAATGGTTTAGTCTAACTTCTTTTAAGTAAAGAAAAATCATAAAATTTTCATTTTCAAGAAGTTACATAATTTCATATTCACCTTATATTTTATGCCAAAATATCTTTAAATCTGTCTATGTGTTGGAGTCGTTTAAGATAATACTGTTTTTCGACAGTTCGATGAAAAGTATAATTTTTACTATTGACCCTTTATATGGAAATAAAATTTTAATAGTTATTTCATTTCATTGACCACAAAAATCTTAGGATTGAGGATCCGTTTTTAATTAGAACAACACGTACACTTTTAGTAATGATTACAAATCATCTTGCCTCCCGCTCTCTCGCTATAGTTCGAAGCGAGACGCGAATAGCAGAACTTTAAAATATGCGATCAATGACTTCAAAATCGCTGAAGATGACGTCATAAACTAGTATTTCCAAGTTTACAGCTCAAATAACACTTGACTAGTGGCGCAATGCGTACTGTTTTAGTTAACGTACTCTATAATTGGATGGGTGTGCAGCCACTCATATTTACAATATAGCGAGTCGCTTAGTGGTGCAAGCCAATGTTACCTATGATAGCGTTCACGACATCTGTTGAAGACGCGCTGCCCCCACAGTCAGGTGTGACGATCCTGGAGAGAAAATATTTAGAATAAAAAAAACTTAGAAATTACAAAAGCAACATATAAATAATAGCAGCGCCCCGCTCTTTCACTCGCTTAGCTCCCGTTCCCGTGGGAATACGGGGATAAAATAAAGCCTATGTTACTCGCTGATAATGTAGCTTTCCATTGGTGAAATATTTTTTCAAATCGGTCCAGTAGATTCGGAGCTTATTCAATGCAAACAAACAAACAACAGCAATAACATTGAGTATACCAATATGGGAGATAAACGGTTCCCTCAATATACATAACAAACAATAAAAAAATATATATTGGCCAACTAAGGAGAAATCGGTGCATACACATAAAAAAGGTAAAATAAAGATCCTCCATCTTTTGAATATTAAGATTTAATATTTCTACCTCGAAAGATGAAGGGAATGGAGCATTGGATGTCGGTGCCATTTGTACGTCACTTATCGTTTACCAGTCAGTACCCTGTTAACCTACAGTCGTTCACCTGTAGGCGCCCACAGCCAGTACCCTGTCGGCCGCGTGTACGTCACCGTCGCCTGCCAACTACTCGTCGCTCGTCGCCTATTATTCAAGTCTATTAGTCTATTAGTCAAGTCTTTCTCCTACCCCATCACACCGTATGTCACTTGTAATCTCCTAGACAGTACCTTGTCACCCGTGAGTACGTCATTTGTCTGTCGGTCAGTCAGCCACCTGTCCCCCACACAGTCAGTCACCTGTCGACGTTGACGGTCTTGTCGACGGCGCGCCGGATGAGGTCCGCATGGAAGTGGTGCCCCAGGTGCTCCAGCATGTCGATGCTGGCGTTGATCATCGCGATAGGGTTGGCGACGTTCTTGCCGGCGATGGCCGTGCCTGCGGAACAGAGATAGATATAAATAAATAATTTGTTTACTCACAACCTGGCTCCAAAGGGATGGGTGCCTCCACCGAGGCCCCAGTAGCTTGAAGCTTAAACCGATAAGGCTCTTAACATTCGACCTCTCAGCAAGACCGGCCCAAATAGCTTGAGGCTCTATATCCTGGGAGAGCTTGGTATAATAACCTTCATTTCGCTTTACACACACACGTCTTTATTACAATCACATGTGGGGTGCTCAACTACGCCATCCAGCAGCCCGCACATTCAATATGCTCGACCTGTACAGTTACTTTGGGGGCCCCCAAACCAGGCACCACGACAAGAGGGGGCCTGGACGTAATGATCCGACAAGACAGTGACCCCTTTTTGGACGGGCCTCACATCGGAGGCTCCTAACATCCGAGGGGCCCTTGGCAATTTTCACGTTCCCCTCATCACAGTCTACCACTGACCGGTGTTCCTGGTGCCCGGCTCGAACACGGCGTAGTGGTCGCCGTAGTTGCGGCCCGACAGCAGGCCGGCGCCGCCCAGCAGGCCGCACACCACGTTGGACACGATGGACCCGTACAGGTTCGTCATCAGCATCACGTCGAACTGGTGGGGCCTGCGGAACAGTTGGCATTAGCTTCTTATTGGACAGCTTAAAGCCATAAGGTATTGGTCATTGGAGGCCATCGGAGGTTATAAGGATTAGCCATTTGAGACCATAATAAGCTAGGTGACTAAAAAATTCAGTATAGTCCGTCAGTTAGTTCATAAAAAAATATTAAACACAATTTTTTTTATTTATATTTAAATGTATTTGCTTTGCATAATTGATAAACCCGGGCATAGACAAAGATAAGTGAGATCAGGATATACCTAGGCATAGAGAAGGATATATGGGTGGTATAGGTGGAGTCAGTAGTGGTTGTCTATGGCATACTCACTTAGCGACCAGCTGCATGCAGCAGTTATCTATGATCATGTCGTTGTGCTCGATCTCCGGGTACTCCTGGGCCATTCGCTTGGACGTCTCCAGGAAGAGCCCGTCGGACAACTTCATGATGTTGGCCTTATGGACTGTGGTCACCTGGAATTAATTAGATTTATAGCTATAGACGAACTCGTATATATACATTATACATAAAAATCATTATACAGATATATAGATAGCTCATTAGACAGAAATAATAGTTAGACGCATATAGTTAAACCAATAGCTAGACGAAATGTTGCGGTGTATCGCTCACAGACTGCGTTCGGAATGATGATGTAAGAAAGAAAGTCGGTCTGAAGGACAGCGTCGAAGTCAAGGTAAGAAGAGGCATGCTCCGGTAGTTCGGACATTAAAAAAAACGGATGACGAAAGATTGACTAAATAGATATACAATGCGAAAGTGGCGGGATGTAGGGGCCGCAGAAGGCCTAGGCTCACCTACCACGACCAGATTAGTCGTGTATTAACAGAAAGTGATGTTAGGAGTCATAAAAACCGTAGAGCTTGTATGAAAAGGATCATGAATGTTGAAGAGTAATACCACTGTTGATTCCGATATCCGTAACACAAGTGCTTAAGCTACCTCGGAGTCTGATCAATGTATGTGATGTAGTCTATGTATATATTTATTTATCCCGCCCTCACCTTCTTTCTGCCGTTCCTGCGCGCGAACTCGAAGGCGAAGCGCGCGACCCGCTCCGAGTTGCTCGCCGTCACGACCTTCATGGACTCGATCACGCCCTGCACCGACTCGTGCTCCAGCATGGCGTATTCGCCCTCCGTGTTCTGTCTGGGGGGGTAACAAAAGTAATTAATAATAGTTATACCGGGAGCGGTGGTAGCTCAATGGTAAGGACACGCGCCTCTTAACCGAGGAGTGCGGGTTCAAACCTGGGCATGTACCTCTAGATTTTCCAAATCTATGTACATATTTATACCACTAGCTCCATGGTGATGAAACCTGCAAATTCAAACAACTTTGAATTTGTAACCATGATCCAAAAATTGTCTGGTTCCCCTATCTCTTAGGGTTACGAAGGTCAGATCGACAGTCGCTTCAACGTAATTACCAGACTCGCTAAATCCTGGATCATGGTCTAAGCGGACCCCGTCTAAGCACGGGACATAACGCTAGGAAGATGAATACCACTGTCCAGATCCAGAGATCAACTGTGGTATTACTATTACAGACACAAGGGTTATCAGTTGAGTGACATGATAGATTTAGCGAACATACACTTACCATTCCATCTAACCCAGCCCATTGTCCCATGTCGTCTGGGACTCAAAAAGAATATGCCAACTGTGATTCTTGCCTAGCATGTCGTAAAATATGACTAATGGTATATCGGGTTGTGGGTGTGTGATTGTGTAGGCGACAAGCTAGCCACTTGTCACTACTTTTTCACAATTTTCCATCTAACCCAACTTAGTTTTGTTTTTGGCTGAATGTGGTTAAAGGGGCCTGCTGCCTCTTTGACTCTGCCAACCTCTTCGGGGATTAAGGACGTGATGTTATGTATGTATGTATGTATGTCATAATAGTGGTTTTGTGACAGAAACAGTTTGAATGTAGAGGCGTCCATTAGCGTGAGGATTTTATGACTTTGACTTTGCATATTGCTCGCCTGATGAATTTTAAGATTTGACTTTGTCGTTTAATTAACTTTGTCTTCGACTTAGCTCAATGAAATTTTGACTTTGTATCTAGTTCACCTAATGAATTTTGACGTTGGCTTTGGATCTAGCTTAATAAATGTTGACTTTGCATCTAGCCTACCAAAGGAAAATTATTAATTATTTAGGATCTAGATCAATAAATGATTACTTATACTTTGGATCTAGCTCGATAAATGTTGACTGTGACTTTGCATCTAGCTCACTTGAAGAATATTCACCACAACTCTGGATCTGGTTCGAGAAATATTGACTTTGAATTTGCATCTAGCTCACCCGTGAATTTGGACTCCGACTTTGCCCGAATTTCACTTTGCATCTAGCTCACCTGATGATGCACACGTCGATGTCCTTGTGCCGCGTCTCGACGCCGGGGTAGGAGCGGCAGTGCATCACGTACGCGTACATGTCGAGCTCGTTGCGCAGCGCGACGTTGCGCGACGTCACGTACGCCGCCTCGCTTTTTGTTTCGATGTTGCCCTGCGACAATGACATGTGCCAATGTATTTTTTATAAGAGGCAAGCGAGCAGACTGGTCTTGTGATGTGTTAAGTGATCTACTTCGCCCATAGACAATATTAAAGTAAGTGTTTCTTTTATAAATAATAAATTCTCCAGACTGACACACCAATTCCCTACTTCCAAACTAAGCTTATGCTTGTACTATGGATACAAGGTGGATATACATACTTAAGTACGTTAATAAACATCCATGACTCGAGTACAAATGTCCATGTTCATCACACGAAACATTTGCCCCCAGCGGGATTCGAAGCCGCGACCCTTGATTACGTGGCCAGTCTCCGACCACTCGACCAACGGGCCAGTCAAGTGTTACTTAATATCAAAATAACTATATAATATTCCATGTTTCCATGGGATAGTATAATATAATCGTGGAAAAAGGGTATTTTAAAAGAATTTGCCAAAAAAGAATTTTGAAAATCGGTTCTCAGAGATATCGAGAATTGTAAACCGATTATATGTATGATAGACATACAAAAAAAAAAAACAGTCAAATGAGAACCTACTTTCTTTTGAAGTTGGTTAAAAACGATCCTTGCCTAACATGTCGTAAAAGGTAACTAATGATTGTGTCTGTGTTAGCGATGAGTTGCCCAATCGTCACAACTTTTTACAGTCTTCCATCTAACCTAGCTAGACGTTTTTATGGTCAAATTAGGTTTAAGACTTTGCTAATCCCTTCGGGGATTAAGGGCATGATAAGAGTTTTACTTTATCGGAACAAAATGGATGACGCTGGCCCAGGATAGAGAAGAATGGGTCAGGATGGAGGAGGCTTTTACCCGGAAGGGATTCATATAGATCAACAACTAGATAAGCATGCATTTGAGTTGTAACTTATTTATATGGAATAATAAAGCTTTATTTATATTATTATAAGAGTTTTATAATAATTACTCTAACATTTATAGATACGCATGATTAAGTGTCTTTGTAAAGACTATAATTAACTAACTAGCTAAAACTTCACGCCACTTCCCTAGCGGGGTAGGCAGAGAGAACCGAACGCCATATGGCACGATCCTTACACACCTCAACACTATAATTCACGGGGGAAAACTTTCTAAACTAATTTTAAAGTGGATCTTAAGGTTGTACTGTTCACAGGGACCAGTCCCCATGAACAATATGTCAAGTTTTTAGTTTGTATATTATACATTTTTACTTGGACTTGGCCCGTGTTGTTCTGGGACTTAAAAAGAATTTGCCAACTGTGTTTCTTGCCTAACATATCGTAAAAGGCGACTAATGGTATATCGGGTTATGAGTATGTGATTGTGTAGGCAACAAAACTAGCCACTTGTCACTACTTTTTCGCTTTTATTTTCCATCTAACCCAGCCATTTTTATTTTTGGCTAAATGTAGTTAAAGGGGCCTGCCGTCAGTTTCACTCTGCCTCCCCCTTCGGGGATTATCGGCGTGATATTATGTTATGTGTTATGTTTACTTCGATACTCTGCTACAGGCCCACACTAAAACCTGGTTCAGAGTTAATTATGATTACATACACCTTTGTATAAATTGAGAGTAACTACCGAGTTTCTTGCCGACTCATATCGGTAGATGCAACATTCTGAACCGGTGGTAGAATCATGTAACTTTACTTGCATTTGACGATTTATAAGTGTTATCTTGAAACATAAATAAATAAAGAATATTTTGACTTTGACTTGTGACACATTTAAATCATGACATTTGTGAACATATCGAAATATACAACAAATCTTCTTCAACATTGAATGCTAATAAACATTTATCTGTTTAAAAAAGATCTTAGATAAGTTTACTGTTAGCGGTGGTAGCTCAAGGTAAAGACACGCGCCTTTAAAGGACTGCGGGTTCAAATCCGGCCAAATAGGTTTTTTCACATCTATGTACGTATTTATACCACTAGCTCGACGGTGAGGAAAAATATCGTGATGAAACCTGCAAATTCAAACAACTTTGGATTTGTTACCATTATCTACAAATCGTCTGGTTCCCCAATCTTAGGGTTACGTAGGTCAGATCGGCAGTCGCTTCAATGTAATTACCAGACTCGCTAAATCCTGGATCATGGTCTATGCGGACCCCGTCTATGCACGGAACATAACGCTAGGAAGATGATAAGGTTACTGTTAATAAGAAATTCCCATACCTTAAGGCCAACACCGTTCCTCTTAATAGTGGTGATAGCGTAGTGTACATCTTCATCGTTGTCTACATCGGGGTCAATGTCAATCAATTCGAAGTCCACAGGAGCACCAATGTATCTGAAATAATAATAACAGACCATGTAAGTAATCACAGTTAAAGTATTTTACTAATATTATTAGCGCAAAAGTGTGTGTAGATGTGTTGATATTTGTTACTCTTCCATTCAAAAAGTACTAAGTGGATTTTAATGAAACTTTACAATAGTATAGCTCTTACATTAGATTAGCACATAAGCTATTTGCTGCCACAGGATGTTGTTAACCTACCTATGCACAAGTTTAAGCGGTACATTAAAAAATATCTCATGCAAAAAGGTTACTATAAGGTTGAAGATTTTTTCAATGACAAAAACCGATGGTTTACAAATTATTAATCAGTTGAATGAGTTCCAATAATTCTAATTGTATTTTTTTGTATTAAATTCGCCTTTTTGTGAAATTAATGATGACATAGCACAGTTATAATAATTAATTCATTGAATTTTAATTATATGACATTGTTCAAAAACCTTTGAGCTGTGTTCTATAGTTGGCTTGTTACAATTCTTTTTTATTATTCTCTGACTAACCTGAGTAGTCATGCTCACTAAAATGTCGATGGGGTGGTGGCGCTATGTGGCGGGTCGTTACATTCCCTAAAATATGGTTGAGTGAAGCGATGGCTGACACATTCGTCATGCTTGGGAACAGGTGCCGCCCTTGGGGACTGGTCTGCTCTGGTCGGGTCAAGTTTTTGGTTGTAATTTATATATTTTTATTTTGATACTCTACAACAGGCCCACACTAAAATGTGGTTTAAAGTTAATTATGATTGTACACCTTGTATAAATTGTATTGAAAAGAGTAACTACTGAGTTTCTTGCTGGATTCTTCTCGGTAGATACAACATTCCGAACCGGTGGTAGAATCATATACCTATGGCTTTACCTGTATTTGACGATTTATAAGTGTTTCCTTGAAACCTATATAAATAAAGAATATTTTGACTTTGACTTTGACTTTGCTATGTTTCATCAAGGTATCACACGAGGAAAGCCGCGTGCAGAAGCTAGTTTGAAATATATCAGACTACTATCACATACGTTGATCTGACTCAGAGGTATAATTCCATGTTGGTTTGGTATTTAAAAAGTACCAACTGCGTTTCTTGACTATTGGTATGGGGATTGTGCGAGATCTCATGCATTCGTTTTTTACAATATTCTGTATGATTTTATTTTTTTTTAATGCTAAATCCTATATTTTAAATCTTAACTATAAACATAACATAACATCACGCCCATAATATTCAGCCAAAAATAAAACTGGGCTGGGTTAGATGGAAAATTATAAAAAGTAGTAAATGGCTAGGTTGTCGCCTACACAATCACACACCCAAAACCCAATATATCATACATACATACACAACATCACGCCCATAATCCCCGAAGGGGCAGGCAGAGTAGGGCATCATGCCCCTTCAACCACATTCAGTCAAAAATAAAGCTAGGCTGGGTTAGATGAAAAATTGTGAAAAAGCAGTGACAAGCGGCTAACCTGTCGCCTAGACAATCACACACCCAAAACCCGATATACCATTAGTCGCCTTTTACGACATGCTAGGCAAGAACCACAGTTGGGATATTCTTTTTAAGTCCCAGACCAACACGGGACAGTGGGCTGGGTTGGATGGAAAGCTGTGAAAAAGGAGTGACAAGTGGATAGCTTGTCGCCTACTCAGACACATACCCAAAAGCCATTAAACCATTAGTCGCCTTTTACGACATGATAGGCAAGAACCACAGTTGGCACATTCTTTTAAGTCCCAGACTACTTTTGAGACAATAGAGAAGTCCTCTAGCGCCTTGGTGACAAAGGAAAAAGCCACCTACTTAAATATTGTACACCAAAATATCCAGGGCTTTTCCGGTAAAGAGTTAGAAATAGAATTGTACTTAGAAGATAAGAATATTCATGTATTGTGTATTACAGAACACTGGTTTAGTCGACACGAATTATTATTGAGTATCAATAATTATCATGTTTGTAGCTCGTTTACTCGAGACACCGCTATTAGAGGCGGGTCACTCATTTTACTGCGAAACTCTCTGAAGTATAAGGAACGTAAAGATATTGTATCTCTTTCAGTAGAACGCACAATTGAAATCGCATGCATTGAATTAGAGCAGCATATAATTGTAAGTGTATATAGGCCTCCTTGTGCTAGTTTAATCTCTTTTGAGACTGTCATGGAAGATGTATTAGGAAAAGTCAGCTCATGTAATAAAAAAGTTGTAGTGTGTGGGGATTTCAATATTGATATATTGAAAAATACACAAGAGTCCGTTAGGTTTTTAAATCTCTTTAAATCTTTTAATTTAGGTAACCTTTTTAATGAACCTACACGTGTGACCTGTACAACAGCCACATGCTTAGATAATATTTTTTGTAACTGTAGAGTATTAGAAAAATCTATTATAAATTGTGTTAACTCAGACCATAGTGGCCAGCTAGCTGTCCTGGAGCACAGGCATGCCCCTTCATCGGTAAGTGTTGTTAGTCGACCCATCACTGCATTTCGTGTAGAAAAATTTAGACAAAATGTTAGTAATAAATTATCGTTGCTCAGTTATAATGACATAGAAGTAGATATATTGTATTCAAGTATGTTTAATATTATAGAAAAAGAATTTAAAAGTAACTTTCCCAAAAGGACCATACAAATAAATAACACAAGGTCCAAATTCTGTGACTGGGCAACTGTTGGAATTTACAAAAGTAGACGGAGACTATACGAACTCTATGATCTGAAAGCAAATTCCAATGATCCTTCAATTATAGAATATGTTAGAAAATACTCAAAACTATTTAAGAAAATATGTGCATTCGCTAAGTCTTGTTATTTAAAACAAAAGATAATGTCAGCAACAAACAAAAGTAAAGCTACTTGGAAAATTATAAACAAAGAGACTTGTAAAAATAAAACACAAGACAACAAGTTCTCACTCAATATAAATGGTACTTATTTTGATTCAGATGCTGATGTAGCAAAGGCATTTGAATCTTTCTTTTCTAACATTCCAATTTTAACAACTAGCAGATTAAACTCCAGCCCACGTCTTGCTGACTCCCTGCTAAAATCAAAAGTAAATGAATGTAAAATTGGTTTTAGTTTTAGTTATATTGACACTAACACCATTTTAAAGAGTTTTATGGGTCTGAACATAAAAAAAACAGAAGACCTTTGGGGGATTTCGGTCGATATATTAAAAAATATTATTACCTTTATTGCACCATATTTAGCGTTCTTGTTTAATAAATGTATAGAAGTAGGTCAATTTCCAAATTTAATGAAGCTAAGTAAAGTGATCCCACTATTCAAGTCGGGTGATAAAAGTGACCCTTCTAATTTCAGACCGATATCCATACTCCCAGCTCTTAGTAAGATATTTGAAAAAAATATATTTATGCAACTGTTATCCCATTTTGAAAATAACAACTTGTTACATGACAGTCAATTTGGGTTCTCAAAAGGTAAATCCACTACTGATGCGGGCGTAGCTCTCATCAAACATATATTTGATGCTTGGGAGAACAAGCGGGACGCTATTGGAGTCTTCTGCGATCTGTCTAAAGCTTTTGATTGCGTTGATCACCAGACGCTGCTGATGAAATTACGGCATTACGGTGTTACGGGTAGGTCACTTGATCTACTCCGATCATATTTATCTGACAGGATTCAAAGGGTTAATATCAATGGAACTGACTCTTCTGGTGCTCCTTTATCCATGGGGGTGCCACAGGGCTCAATATTAGGACCTTTACTTTTTTTAATTTATATAAATGATCTTCCGTACTATACGAAAGATTTGTGTGAGATAGTGTTGTTTGCTGATGACACCTCTCTGATTTTCAAAGTTGACAGAAAACACCCTAATGTTGACGACGTAAATAATGCTCTCTCTCACGTACTACATTGGTTCACGATTAATAACCTACTTTTAAATGCTGGTAAAACTAAATGTGTTAAGTTCACAATGCCTAATGTTAAGCAATCAAATATTAATTTAAACATGGGTGATGAACCTATTGAAATAGTTCACTCAACAGTATTTCTGGGCATTACCATTGATTCTAAACTGCAATGGGGCCCTCATATTGCTGCTCTAGCGGGAAGACTTAGTTCCGCAGCATATGCCGTAACAAAAATACGGAAATTGACTGATGTTGGAACGGCAAGATTGGTTTATTTTGGCTACTTTCACAGCGTAATGTCGTACGGCCTTCTGATGTGGGGGTCAGCTGCTGACATACAAAATATCTTTGTATTGCAGAAGCGGGCTATCCGCGCCATATATGGCCTTAAACCACGGGATTCGCTTAGGGAGGTATTTATAGAAGCCAATATATTAACCGTAGCATCGCAATACATGTTTGATTGTATTATGTATGTACGCAAGAACTTTAATCTCTTTTCCAAAAAATCTGACCATCATAGTTTGAATACCAGGAATAAACACAAGCTTGTCGTTCCACATCTTAGACTTCATAAAAGCAGTAATTCTTTTGTGGGGCTTAGCATTAAGTTATTTAATAAGTTACCAGATAAGGTAATTCAAATGCCCGTTCATAAATTCAAATCACATATGAAAACATTTTTCATGAAAAAGGGCTATTATAGAATTGAAGACTTTTTCAATGACAGAAATCTGCAGTCTGCGCTCTAATTCTTGCATGGTCTACTGTCCTATTGTAATGTATTACATTAATTATATTTGAATTATATAAATTTGTAGAAGTAGATAAAAGTTGTTATTGTATACATGGCGATTTAAAAGAGTAACTACCGAGTTTCTTGCCGGTTCTTCTCGGTAGAATCAACGTTCCGAACCTGGCGGTAGAATGTTTATTTTGTATTATTATGACTATTCATAAGTGCTTTTGTGGAGCCTACATGAATAAAGATATTTCTATTTCTATTTCTATACTAACCAATCTTAACTATAAATATGAAATAATGTCCAATACATGATATTATTAACAAAATTATTCAATAAGTACTTATCATAAATACATAGTCATTCATTCATAAGTGACATATCACATGATTAAGTTTGTCAACAATATCAGATTTAGGTACAATCAGTTGTATGTGACGATAGGAAAAATACTAGTTAAAAGTATCAGAAATTGAATGTTGTGAGTCATATTAGTTTATGGAAAAGTTTATAATAACACTGAGGTCACACTACAAAAGCTTTAATCTCACTCTAAAAATAAATAGCCTAAAAGAGACAATACAAATATCTTCACTGTAGTGTAAAAACCACAGCACAAGTCCTTATTTTATATTTTAACTATTCACTGATGATTTCATCAAAATATTTTGAAATAAACACGGACGAGAAAAAAAAGAAGGACTTCACCCCTCTAACTAGACTTTGTGCCTTTCTGATGCTCCACATGACATTTCACTTACAGCACACATATACACGACAAAAGACAACGACGACGACATTAGTGTCTTGTCTACGTCCACGGAAATAAATAAATAATTATACAAATAAAAGCTTCTTTTAATCAATATTCTGATTCTAATTGAATAAATAAATAAGGTTCTCTCTGTCCTCTACCCTGTTAAGGAAGTGGCATAAAGTTAGTTAGTTTTAAATAAATAACAGTTAAGATCACATACATTAATCCGATTTTGAAGTTAGCATCATATTGTGTTATGGGAATCAGATATAACAAATCTACCAAACAAAATCCAGACCCAATACAAATACCATTTTCATCAAAACTATTTGTCCAGCTGCAACGATCAAACCCACACCCTTTGAGTCTGCCACAAAATCTTAACGTTACCCCAATGGGGCCATCAAAATAATAACTAGAAGATGCGGAGATGAAATGTGATACAAGCTGGGCCAACAGAATAATAAACATACCTACATGGCAAATGAGTGAAACAAGTGACACTTTGATGAATATAACCTTGACAGCTACTTGCCGGAACATACTAATATATGAAAATAGATAAGCACTATAATGTTAACAACACTATTTATTCTAGTTATTAAATTCAACATAAACTTGTTCCACGTTGGTCTGGGACACAAAAAGAATGTGCGAACTGTGTACCTTGCCTAGCATGTTGTTAAAGGCATCTAATGGTATCGGGTTTTGGGGGTGCAATTGTGTAGGCGATGAGCTAGCCACTTGTCACTACTTTTACACAAGTTTCCATCATTTAAGTTAACTACAACACTATTTATTCTAGTTATTAAATTCAACATAAGTTTGGCAACCTGAATTGATTCCAATTTAGGTTATGAAAAAATCCACATAATAAATCCTAGGTAAAGTAAAGTAGGTATAGTAAAGTCGCAGACTAGTAAAAAAAAGAAGGACTCCACGCTGTCATACAATGGCGTAGATACAGTTTCTGCATGTGTGAGCAATATACTCATGGATACCAGAAATTGGATATCTGTCATTTGGAACGCTTATTATGTTAATGTGTGACTTGAGTTACGTGTCAAGTTGGAGCACCTGAGGACCTTTAATGGAGCTACTAGTCCGTGAGTAAGAGTATTTTAATTTTAATCTAAAAACGTCTCCAATAGACAACAAATGATTGTTTTATTTTAAAGCAATATAAAATGACAACAATAAGTGATTTTTTCAAATAGAAAAAGTCTATTACACTCTTATAAACGACAACATAAAACAAGCGGCTATTAGAAAGACGTATTTAGATACGACGCAGTTTAAACAGAGGGTTTTGTTACAGTTCCTAGACCAATTTAGATGATAGGTTAGACTCACTTGAAAATGTCCCTCACGTAGCCCATGCACTCCGGACCGATTCCACCGCCCGGGAGCATGGTAACTGCATGTCTTCCACCATACTGGGCCACCGGGATATTCTTCTGTTTCCTGATAACTGGAGTTTTATGCTGGACATCGAAATCCGATAAGGTGGCAGGCGCGGCGGCCGCGGCGCTCGCATACCCCGCCCGCAGTTCAGGCAGAACCTTCAATTTGTTGAACAACCTGACTGCCATCCTAATTTTCTTTCACAAGGCCGCGAAAAACTACAATTTGCTGGTGACAGTTGTTAAATAACCACAGGAAGAGGAAGACGGGAAAGCGTTTTCCCGATTTTTCCTCGTCAGATGGCGCTTATTTGTCAAAGTTTCGAATAGATGGCGCTAGCGGCGGAAAATCTTAATGTAAAGCTGGCAGACATGAAAACGTCAATCGCGCAAGTATTATACGAATTTCTAATCGTGAACTTTTCAAATTAAGTAAAAATATATTCAGTTTGACATGATGTGTTAGAATGTTACGTAATCAACGTATATTTTTGTAAAATATTGTGTTTTGGTAGAATTCGATGTTTAATCCTTTTTTTAGCATGGTAACATCAAAGATAAAATATTTTTTCATTTGTACGTGTGCGTTTGCTTTGCTCTTCCCTACGCAGAGTTCTTGAGTGCGAGCGGCTGGGGAGCAGGCGTCCATTTTGCTTCGCCATATTGAATTTGGTCGGACATCTTTGGACGCCATGTTTAGTCGGACATATTTTATAAACATTTTCGCGTAAATTTCAAATATTTTTGAGCTTAAATAGCGAACTTTTTTTCACTGAAAACTGTAGCATTGATTGCGGTTGTAATTGGGCGGAAAAATTCTGTGCCTACGCAGCAGTCCATATCAGTCTTCAGGGGGCCGTGCAGCTTTTGTTACCAAGATAAATAGAGGTAAATTATTTTCACCAAACATTGTACTTTTTGACATATCATAACAAGTGTTTTCTAATTTCTATGAAATTACGCCAGATGTAACGTTCTTCTAGTATATTATATGAAGGTCATAGAATCGCCTTTTTATCTTTACGCAGTCTGGCGTGGTCGTCTTTATATTTAACACGAAAATGTTTTACATCTGACCCGGCCGGTTGCTATCCTTGCACCTGCTTTGGAAATTCTATGTTTTTATAGCTGTTTATATTGTTAAATCCGGTGTATGACACCTCATTATCATTATGGAAGAACAAAGAACGCATTAAAATTACTTTTACGTCAGTTGAAACTCGATATCTCGAATGGTGATTGTTTTATTGGTCCTAGCGATTGTTTAACTGAATGGTCGGTCAGAGGGTAGGCTTAGGGGCAAGTTGGAGTATACGCTTAGGGGCACTATGGGAGGCTTAAAAATCGATTTAATAAAAAAAAATTTTTTTTTTTGGTTTAAAATTTTTTTTGGACTTAGAAAATTTTTGGAAAATTTTTCGACCTAAATGAACCCCCCTTTTTTTTATTCTAACGTGTTGATGACATCATTAGCAACATCTTTTGTCATGTGAATGACATGCCTGCGACCAATAGTTTTCGTGTAATTACGGCGTAATTATTTTAATTGTTTTTTTTTAAACTATATATCTCGAAAACTATTGGTCGCAGACATATCATGCACATGACGAAAAACGGTGCTAATGATGTTATCAATACGTTGAAACAAAAAAAAGTGGGTGTTATGTGGACCACCCGAATTCACAAAATTTTCTAAGTCCTTTTCTCCACCCATTGTAGGCATAGGGGCAACGAGTAAAACACTTAAAAAATTTTCGCGATTTTTTTATGTTGTCCTGATAACACCCCCTTTTTTTTATTAGAACGTGTTGATGACATCATTAGCACCATTTTTCGTCATGTGAATGACATGTCTGCGACCAATAGTTTTCGTGTAATTACTGCGTAAGTATTTTAATTATTTTTTTTGAAACCATATATCTCGAAAACTATTGGTCGCAGGCATATCATTTACAGGACAAAAAATGTCCCAAATAATGTCATTAACATGATTAAGTAAAAAAAAGGGGGGGTTACTAGTCATGTTTTTAATATTATTTCTAATTTTTATATCTACATAACAGTGCGTCATACAAAAAAAATTATATAACATAAATAGCTCCTAATAGCAATATCTATATACAGAAATAAAAAAAACGGGGTTTTACTGAAGTACATTTTTTCAACGAAAATTTTCTAAGTCCCTGGCGCCCATAGTGCCCCTAAGGCTACACTCCAACCGAATGGTCACCGCTGCCACTTTATTTACGTGTAAACTGTCCATAAAACTTGTTTTTCTTGTACTTAGGAGTATTCTATTTATACCTCTATATAAACACATAATTATTGGTAGTTAGTAGTTTTATTTACATTATCTTCCCCAATGAGTGTGTGTTTGAAAGCAGAGATAATGATCTTTTTTTTAAATTGTCAAGCAAAGGAATGTGTATCATTTGACTTGATAACTTTTCAAGGTCAAAAAATATAAACATGCAATGCCCTTTATCTGAGTTATATATGAGGTTGACTTTATTTATTTAGGTGGTTTTTATCCTGCTTTTCTTAAAAATATGTTGCCAATTAGTGCAGTATTTATTCAGAAATAAATTGATGGTAATTAATTTATTTTTTCATAGACATGTTTCCTAACCCCATACCTTTTCATTTTTAATTTAAATTTATTCAGTCATTTTTCTAAGGAGAGCCATATAGTGTGGTCATAGAGTGGTCATTGTCTTTGGCACAATTAATAAATTAAATTAGGATATACAATAACATCTGTAAAGGCATTACAATACAACTTCAAAAAGTTATCCTCATTTAATTAAGGCTCTATTTAGAAAAATGACATTAAATAAATTTAAATTAAAAAAATATTGTGTTTGTTAGGAAACATGTTTATGAAAAAATAATTGCACTAATTGGCAACATATTTCTAAGAATAGCAAGATAAAAACCACCTAAATAAATAAAGTCAACCTCATACACAACAATACAATATTATTGATAGGTTCTATCCTTATACAATATTCTATTCTACATAAAATATAACATACAATTAAGTATGTAAAGAGTAAATTTATTTAACATTTTTATGTATGTATGTAACATTTATCTCTAAAATTGTAGGAAATGTTTACTATCACTTCATATAGGTCCTTAATAAAAGAGTAAAACTTATCATCAAACTATGACTAATAAATATTCATGTCACAAGAATATAATGCAGTTTTTGGGTCAAAACATTCATTCATTTACAGCCTTGACTGGATCTACAGTTGGTTTAATTACTTTTACCATTTCACTGTCTTATGTATCTTATACAAGGTTATTTTTAATATATAAATAAAATATCAGACTACATCACAAACATTGATCTGACTGCGAAGTAAGTAGCTTAAGCACTTGTGTTATGGATATGAGAAACAACAGTGATATTACAAATATACATATACTTAAATATTGCATATCAACACACAGACACAGAACAAACACAAGTATTCATCGCACAAATGTTTGTGTTGGGTGGGGATAGAATCCACAACTCTTAGCGCATAGGGCGCACTACCAAATGCGCCATCGAGCCAGCCAAACATCTTATCTACTTACTTAACTCAATATTCTAAGGAACATATTTAAATGATTTTTTTAAAATGGACAAACTTTTTTTTTATTTCTTATAAAAAATGGCAATCAGCTGATCAACTTTTTTATGACAAGTAAAATTGCAAATTTTCTAATACTAACAGTGACCTTGTATAATACAATATAATTGTTTTTCTATTGTGTCTAGTGCTGGACAGTAAACTTGTTAAAGATAATTAACTACATTCATCACAATAAATAAATTCTCCAGACTGACACACCAATTCTCTAGTTCCAAACTAGCTTATGCTTGTACTATAGATATTAGGTGAATGAGTAGACATATGTACCTAAATACGTTTTATAAACATCCATGACTCAAATACGAATGTCCATGTTCATCACACAAAACATTTGACCCTAACGGAATTCGAACCCGCGATCCTTGGTTTCGTGGCCAAGGTCTCTGACCACTTGACCAATGGGCCCGTTGATCCCGAAAAAGATAGGCAGAGTCCAAGCGCAGTAAACTACTTTAACCACTTTTAGTTAGTCAAAAATTAAGTGTGGTTAAATGGACAATATATTTTGGACAGGATAAGAATGTATATTGTAATTTTATTAGTATTTTTTGTATTGTTATAATTTTGGTTAAAGTGCTTATAATTTCTATTTAATTTTGTCAATATTTTTTTCCTTAATGCATGATGTGTTTGCCTATAACTGTTAAATCAGTCACGGATTTGTCATATTGCCTGTGATATTTATAATGTATGTGCTGTATTTTATGTTGGCATCCCAATAAAAAATAAATAAATAAACAATCATGAACAAAGTAGTGGCAAGTGGCTAGCTTGTCCCCTACACAATTACATGCCCAAAACCCGATATACAATATTCATAGTAGTCTCAGTTGGCGCAATATTTTTAAATCCCAGTCCAACATGGGACCCAGACCATTAAAAAACCTTATTTAGTATAGTTAGTGTTTATCTATGTTCTTTATTTATTAATCATTATGTCATTTGGTATATTATTTTTTAGCCAATATGAAACAGACATTAACTTTAATGTTTATTACCTTCTTAATGTCATCATTATTATGAAACATATACCTAATCATATTATTTATCCTCTTTCAAAAATAAAACAAGGTTTGACCCATTAGAATTAATGTCACTATAATTTACATTGACAATATTATCATAATTTTTGTTCTAGTTTCAACCAACAAAATTTTTTTTGCAACATTTTATTATTTCGATGATGCATACATACATACATAACATCACGCCCATAATCCCCGAAGGGGTTGGCAGAGACGAAGGGACAGCATGCCCCTTAAGTATATTCAGCCGCAAAAAAAACTGTGCTGGGTAAGATGGATAATTGTGAAAAAGTAGTGACAAGTGGCTAACTCGTCGCCTACACAATCACATACCCAAAAACCTGTTATACCATTAGTCGCCTTTTACGACATGCTAGACAAGGAACACAGTTGGCACATTCTTTTTAAGTCCCAGACCAACAAATTACAAATATATACTTAAATATTGAATATTTACGCCCATAAAGCAAGTATCATAAAATATTTGTCCTGGGTGGGGATCGAACCCACAACTCTTGGCGCATGGGGCAGGGCCACTACCGATTGCGCCATCGAGCCAGTCGCTATCAGTATAGAAGTATATATGTGTAAAAGTATTAAACAAATTCTCGTCTCTCTCCAGGCGCGGTCCAAGATGATGAACCAGGAGATTATGTCGGAGGTGGTGATAGGCACCCACGGGTCTATGGTCGAGATCGATGACGACGACCAGGTCGGAGTGAAGGTGAGTCTTAATACTAATGCAGAAAGGTGTATTTTACAATGGTATCCTGCTGCATCCTGAAGACATTTTCGGCTATTAGGTCCTTAATACTAATGGGGTAAGGGTTATTTTACAAAAGTATTTAACGAAGGTCAAAGACAATTGGGATGTTGACACCTATTATTATATTTAATTTTAAAATATCAATTCTGAAAAAGAAAGTATCGTAGTACGCTGTTAAGCCTTATTGATTTTGTATCATATTAAGTCTAAGATTTTAAATTTTACAAAAACTGCTTAATATTAAGTCAGTTGACTATACAAACTAGTGACGTCACACGTTGACAAGCCCATACAAAATCTATGAAGTGATTTCGTTTTGATAGCTCTTAAAAAGTATCTTAATTGACTAGCCAGTCAACATCCCTATTTCGGCTATTGGGTCCACTGTTGCTCTTAACAAATAACAGATGGCGCCACATATTGCAGCTGACGTTCTTTTTCTCGTTTCAGTATGAGGAGATAGAAGCTGGTCAGTACGAGGAGTACATCACTGATGACCAATATGAAGAGGTGGAGGAGCAGGTCATTGGTATGCAGCATCTGGAAGAAGGTTTGTTTATGATTGCCTATTTATTACTTTATATTTACTTACTGTATAAGGCCGGAACATAGCTGATATATAGTTACAGATAGCGCGCGAGTTGAATGCAGAGCTCAGGTATGTCTCGTTTCAGGCCCCGACTGCATTCAACTCGCGCGCTATCTGTACTTAGCGTTTTACCCACACACACCTTTAAAAAAAGATTTTGAAATGACGAACTGTTTATTTTTTGCAACTTATTGAAATAAATAAAGTTTAAAAAATGTTTGAAAAATTCTTAAAACAAAAAATACATACAATAAATTATTTGTGCCGGCAATAATTTTTTTTTTTTTAACATCTATCTGATATCTGAATATAAAAAAAAAAAAAAAAAAAAAAAACATCTATCTGAAACTTCTGGTGATGCTGTTTTGATCAGTCCGAGCTTGTTAACGTTTTAAGATTAAAACTAAGAACAAAAACTCTGATTGTTTTGTCAAAATGTGCCTATCATATAATGACAAGACGTAGCATCTCAGTAATGGGCAACAAGTGGATATTTTAATTTTGTTAAAGTTTGATATATTCTTATTTTCTATTTTACAGCCATGTAATGAATATTTTAACTTGAAAGTCTGAATTTAATGTATTTTAGTGCATTTGAGCTTGTTTTTGAACTTTTGTTTCAATTCAAGGCGTTTTTATTTAAGCATGCTTAATTTTTGAGTTCGTAGAGACCCCCGCGCCTGGGGTCCCCAAAGGCCAGGTCACTTACCCTAAATCATGTCGGCAACGCTGACAGACTTCAAAATTTCAGTTGGCAGCGAAGAGGTGATCCTACCGGGCATATCTGGGGAGGAAGTCTTGCAGCCAGTAGACAACCCTTATGATACTGTGTACCCTACTCCTCCGTCTACTAGCAGGTAATGAGATTTTATTATTATAAACTAGCAGTGCTCCGCGGTTTCACCCGCTGAGCTCCCGTTCTTGTAGGAACTCGCTGATAACGTAGCTTTCCATTGGTGAAATATTTTTTCAAATCGGCCAGTATTTAGAACACAATGCAAACAAATATTATGCAACAAGCAATCAAATGTTATATTTTGAACAAATATTTATAACATACATACATGATATCACATATTTTTTTTCTATACTGATTCTTTATATGAAAATATTTGACTCGTTCGGTTTCCGTATTTACAAAAACTAACTGTGCCCGCGGTTTCACCCGCGTTTATGTGTAATTTTATAAAGCCTATAGCCTTCCTCGATAAACGGGCTATCTAACGCTGCAAGAATTATTCAAATCGGACCAGTAGTTTATGAGATTAGTGCGTTCAAGCAAACAAACTATAGTTATACCTTCTATATTTGGCTTATGTGGTTATGAGGTCTCGATGCGGTTTTGTAGAGGTGAAAATAATAGGTATAATTTGTGAACTTGTATATTCAATAGACTGCCTAGCACAGGGGTTGTATAGAGTGTTCTTAAATAAAATCATTCGAGTTACGCTGATTAATTTAGGTCACTTACAAATTAGGGAATGGTGCAAAGTTCGCTTTGAAATTATAAATAATTATTGTGCAACATTACATGTAGGCACATATATGTCTCACTAGGCTAGACTAGTCTAGTTGAAATATATCTATGAAGAAACTTAATGTTAATTTCCAGAAGGGGCCGGGGGAGGCCGAGAGCGAACACCAACAGCGCCACCTCCAACAACATTCACCACTTGATGCCTATCGGTGAGTATACTGACTAGACTTACATTTTTATTTTAATCATATTATGTCATCTCTAGGAGCGGTGGTAGCTCAATGGTTAGGACACGCGCCTCTTAGCCGAGGAGTGCGGGTTCAAACCCAGGCACCTCTAGGTTTTTCAAATCTATGTACATATTTCTACCACTAGCTCGACGGTGAGGGAAAACATCGTGATGAAACCTGCAAATTCAAACAACTTTGAATTTGTAACTATGATCCAAAAATTGTCTGGTTCCCCTATCTTAGGGTTATGAAGGTCAAATCGGCAGTCGCTTCAATGTAATTACCGGACTCGCTAAATCCTGGATCATGGTCTAAGCGGACCCCGTCTAAGCATGGGAAGATGATATTATGTCATCTCCCACAGTCATTGATATTACTCATGTATATTTTGAGTAAATACCAAGTTTCTTGCCGATTTCTTGTCGGTAGAATCAGCATTCCGAACCGGTGGTAGATTCACATTGCTCTAAAGATTTTGTAAAATTGACGATTTATAAGCGCTTTTTATTAAAGCATTCATAAATAAAGACATTTTGAATTTTTGAATTTTTAGTGGAAGTCTGCAACTTTGCTCGCGTCGTTTAATAATTTATATCATGTTGGCGCATGAGGCAATAGTTTAAACAATAGGCTAGATTTTGACTGGCCCGTTGGGCGAGTGGGCGAAGACCACGGCCACGAAACGAGTGTCGCGGGTTAGAATCCCGCTAGTGGTAAATGTTACGTGTGATGAACATGGACATTTGTACTCGAGTCATGGATGTTTAAAAAACATATTTTAGTATGTATGTCTATCTGTTAATCGAGTCTAGTATCTATAGTACAATCATAAGCTTAGTTTGGAACTAGGGAATGAGGGTTTTTAAAAATACAAAATCCGTTAGGTGGCACGAGGGAGTCTCGTGGTCTTATCACAGTCACTATTGGCTCCGTGTTGACAGCATGTCAGTTTGGTCTGACAACTAACCAATTAGGAGGGTGACAAGACCGCAAATCCCTCATTGGTGTGTCTGTCTAGAGAATTTGTTATTATTATTTATTTAATATCGTTGTCTTATATTGCTATCGATACATCGTTATTCTTCCTAAAGAGCACTTGTTCCCCCCAGGCGAGGTCCCGCTCGGGCTGATGGAGGGCGCAGGCGGCGCCCGCGGCGCGGCTCGCCGCTGGGAACAGAAGCAGGTCCAGATCAAGACCATGGAGGGCGAGTTCAGCGTCACCATGTGGGCCACCGGCGACGACGACGGTTCGTACAGTCCTATCCCCAGTGGCGGATTTACCCTAAGGCCCAGTAGGCCGGGGCCTAGGGCGGCCAGATATTAGAGGCGGCCAATTGGGATGTTGACTGGCTAGTGTCTGGCTAGCAATTGAGATACTTTTTAACAGCTGTCACTTCATAGATTTTGTATGTGCTTGTCAATGTGTAACGTCACTAGTTTGTATAGTCAACTGACTTAATATTAAGCAGTTTTTGTAAAATTAAAAATCTTAGACTCAATATGATACAACATCAATAAGGCTTAACAGCATACTACGATACTTTCTTTTTCAGAATCGATATTTCAAAATTAAATATAAATAGTGTTAACATCCCAATTGTGTTAAAAATTAAGTGATGACGCTTTAGTACTGAGAATTATGGCCTCGGGCCTAGGGCGGCCAAGGCTGTAAATCCGCCACTGCCTATCCCCCCACTTTCACTCCCCCCTTCCCCTCTGAACCCCCCCGAGGAACAGAAGCAGATACAGCCTGACCCAATAAATTATCCCATTGTCTCCCCATGGACCGTACTAGTAGGTACGTATCTTATAACAAGCCCGTTAGTCGAATGGCCAGAGACCCTGGCCTCGAAACCGAGAGTCGCGGGTTCGAATCCCGCTAGAGGCAAATGTTTCGTGTGATAAATATGGACATTTGTACTCCAGTCATGGATGTTTATAATCGTATTTAAGTATGTCTATCTGTTCACCATCCATAGCACAGCTGACATAGCTTATTCGATGTACCAGAGCTATCAGCTGAGGCAGCCAGTAAAGTCTGATATTACTAAAATACTGCTTTTTTATGGCCGAGGGTTACAGAAGAAAAGTCATACTTGGTTTAAGATGCTGGTTACGACCTGAAAGGTCAGTTCGATACCCATCATCATCTTCCTAGCGTTAAGTCCCGTGCTTAGACGAGGTCCGCTTAGACCATGATCCAGGATTTAGCGAGTCTGGTAATTACGTTGAAGCGACTGCTGATCTGACCTTCGTAACCCTAAGAGATAGGGGAACCAGACAATTTTTGGATCATTGTTACAAATTCAAAGTTGTTTGAATTTGCAGGTTTCATCACGATGTTTTCCCTAACCGTCGAGCTAGTGGTATAAATATGAAAAATCTAGAGGTACATGCCTGGGTTTGAACCCGCACTCCTCGGTTAAGAGGCGCGTGTCCTTACCATTGAGCTACCACCGATCCTACTAGTCAGTTCGATACCCATACCTTGTGTAAACATTGTTTATATGTTTTTTTATTACAATGTATTTCAGATGACGGATCAAATCCTGAGCCGGATCCCGACTACACGGAGTACATGACGGGCAAAAAGAATATACTAGGAAATGAGCCAATGCCAGGTGAGAGGCTCGCTAATAACCATGGACTAGTAAAAAAAGAAGGACTCCGCACCTGTGGCGGACTTAGCCTGTTTTGGGCCTGGGGCGGCAAAGAGCTGTACAAGGGCTCTAGTAAGAATATGAGCAGTGTTGCCTGCCCGAAAACCGGGGGGGGGTCCACTGAGTCCACACGGTCCAATATGAGGCCCCTAGGACCAGGGCCGGGGCCGGGCGGACCGCCCCTTCCGCCCATCGGTTACTCCGCTACTGCTTCGCGCCACTAACTAAACGTTGAAGTACCACAAGTGCTCCAACTTTACAGGCAACTTACGTCACACATTGACATAGGCGTTCCAAAAGTCAAATTGCCGATATATGGCATCCGTATGAATGCTACTCACACTTGCATAAACGTGGCTTCACACTTTAGTATGACAGTGCGGAGTGCTTCTTTTTTTTTCAAGTCCGTGTTAATAACATACTTAATATTGACGGGAGAAATCAAATAGAAAATTTACATTATTTACGTTTCAAGTCTTAAATCGACAAAATAAAAGGCTTTCCATACTAAATGACCAAACAGCTGATGTAGTTTGTATGAAAATTTGTTTTTTTTTAGGTCCATTTAAGAAAAATCGTAGAACAAATGTTGTTATTTTTAATGTCAGTAATCTACTCCTGCGAGGTTATTGATGGTTCACAAATGACCTGTACACTTAGAGGCGATAATAACTTCGTCAGCGCGATGCAGGATTGTATGGCGTTTCTGCATGTTCGATAGACGACATCTGTTTACATATTGTTGGAGCTATAATATTGAGTAACTTGTGGCGCGGTTGCCAGTTTAGTTTCATACAGAGGTCATTGACATTTTAAATTGTGTAAATTTTGACTGCCTCGTTGGTCTAGTGGTAGCATGCGCCGCTTAAGGACCGAGAGGTCCCGGGTCAAATCCCGTGTCGGGCCAAAATTTTGTTGCTGGGTATTTCAATATTGAAATTATTCAGTAACAGTCCGGAGCTCGTTATATCCGGAGTTAGGGAGTTGGCGGTTTAATCAGTCCCGTGCCTCGGAAAGCACGTTAAGCCGCTGGACCCGCGCCTGACCTCTCTCCGGTCATGTCGGTGTTGTCTCACCGGACTATGAGAGTGAAGGAATAGAGAGTGCACTATTGTTTGCGCATACACTTGTGCACTATAATATCTCCTGCGATGGCTAATCCTGTTGAGATTGGCCGCCGTGACCGATATCGGTTAGGAGGACATTATTCATTTTTATTAAATTGTGTAACATAATATTAAACGATTCTCTTCCAGGTCTAGACCTATCGGACCCCAAACAGTTGGCGGAGTTCGCGCGGCCAGGACACAAGATTAGGCTAAAGAAACCATCTCCGGAATCGTCAGACAGAACCATCGGTGAGAATACATCATCTTCTTAGCGTTATGTACCGTGCTTAGACGGGGTCCGCTTAGACCATGATCCAGGATTTAGCGAGTCTGGTAATTACATTGAAGCGACTGCCGATCTGACCTTCGTAACTCTAAGATAGGGGAACCAGACAATTTTTGGATCATGGTTACAAATTCAAAGTTGTTTGAATTTGCAGGTTTCATCACGATGTTTTCCTTCACCGTTGAGCTAGTGGTATAAATACTTACATAGATTTGAAAAATTCAGAGGTATGTGCCTGGGTTTGAACCCGTACTTCCCGGTTAAGAGGCGCGTGTCCTTACCATTAAGCTACTACCGCTCCCCGGTGAGAATACATAATATATACATAACAATTAAAAATCCTATTAGAACCATTATTGACTTCTACGCGGACGAAGTCGCGGGAAAAAGTTAGAATAAAATATTTTTAACCTATTTTTCAATGAGGGTTTTTTTAATTAAAACATCAGATAGATGGCGTAACTGTGACGTACGGTCTTGTCACCCTCCTCATTGGTAGGTCTTTAGAACAAACTGACATGCTGTCAACAAAGAGCCAATAGTGACTGTGATAAGAACGAGACTCTCGCGCCATCTGGCGGATTTTGTATTTGTGAAAACCCTCATTAATTAAATGAAATTTCTTATCGATGCCATTTTTTATTATATATCATCTTCCTAGCGTTATATCCCGTGTTTAGTCGGGGTCCGCTTAGACCATGATCCAGGATTTAGCGAGTCTGGTAATTACATTGAAGCGACTGCCGACTGCCGATCTGACCTTTTTTTTTATTATATAGTGTTGTATATATACAACAACACTATTACCAGACTCGCTAAATCCTGGATCATGGTCTAAGCGGACCCCGTTTAAACACGGGACATAACGCTAGGAAGATGAAGTGTTGTTGTATATATAGTGATGCCTCTTTAATTAATGAATGAATTAATGATTGTTGCACGTGGTATGTTCCAGCGTGTCCGCACAAGGGCTGCACGAAGATGTTCCGCGACAACTCCGCCATGCGCAAGCACCTGCACACGCACGGGCCGCGCGTGCACGTCTGCGCCGAGTGCGGTCAGTACCGGCTCGAATTTGAAATACATACTCTTTATTTATACAGGTTTCAAACAGACACTTATCAATCGTCAGTTCAACAAGAACATCAACTTATAATATGAATCTACCACCGGTGCATGGAGGGGAGTGAGAGAGAGAGAGAGAGTGAGAGAGAGAGAGAGAGTGAGAGAGAGAGAGGGGGAGAGTGAGAGTGAGTGAGAGAGAGAGAGTGAGAGTGCGGCCCGTACACAACTGATGATGTATACAGGTGCCGCCCTTGGGGACTGGTCTGTTCTGGTCGGGTCAAGTTTTTGGTTGTAATTTATATATTTTTATTTTGATACTCTACGACAGGCCCACACTAAAACGTGGTTCAAAGTTAATTATGATTCATACACCTTGTATAAATTGTATTGAAAAGAGTAACTACCGAGTTTCTTGCCGGATTCTTCTCGGTTTCTCGTCTCTTCTCTAGCTGTGGCTTTACCTGTATTTGACAATTTATAAGTGTTTCCTTGAAACTTATATAAATAAAGAATATTTTGACTTTTGTATAAACTAGGGTAGAAGCATAGTCAAAGTCAAAATATTCTTTATATAAATAAGTTTCAAGGAAACACTTATAAATGGTTAAAACATTACATCAAGCCCATAGTGAACACGAGAGATGGATGAGTGAGCCAATGTGTGTATGGCCACTGGCTCGATGGCGCATTCGGTAGTGACCCTGCCCTATGCGCCAAGAGTTATGGTTTCGATCCCCACCCAGGACAAACATTCGTGTGATGAATGTTGTTTGTCCTGTGTCTGTATGTTAATATCCAATATTTAAGTATATATTTGTAATACCACTGTTGATTCTGATATCCGTAACACAAGCGCTTAAGCTACTTACCTAAGAGTTGGATCAATAAATAAATAAATTCTCCAGACTGACACACCAATTCCCTAGTTCCAAACTAAGCTTATGCTTGTGCTATGGATACTAGGTGAACGGATACACATACTTAAATACGTTTATAAACATCCATGACTCGAATACAAATGTCCATGTTCAACACACAAAACATTTGCCCCTAGCGGGATTCGCACCCGCGACCCTTGGCTTCGTGGCCAGGATCTCTGACCACTCGACCAACGGGCCTGTCAATGTGTGTGATGTAGTCTGATATTTAACTAACTAACTAACTAAACTTCACGCCACTTCCCTAGCGGGGTAGGCAGAGAGAACCGAACGCCATATGGCATGGCCCTTACACACCTCACTCGCCTCTTCAACATTAATGATCCTTTTCATACAAGCTCTACGGTTTTTATGACTCCTATCATCACCTTCTTTTAATACACGACCAACCTGGTCGTGGTAGGCTGATATTTATTTATTTATTATGGTGATTGTGCGTTGCAGGCAAGGCGTTCGTGGAGAGCTCCAAGCTGAAGCGTCACCAGCTGGTGCACACGGGCGAGAAGCCGTTCCAGTGCACGTTCGAGGGCTGCGGGAAGCGCTTCTCGCTCGACTTCAACCTCAGGTGAGTCCACGATTCATATATAAACAAAACATTAATGTGGAATTAGGAGTCGAGGTCAATTTTGGAAATACGCCTTACTTGTCTTACCCTTTACTTTTATCTAAGAGATGAAACTTAAGGCTTAAACGGGTGCCAAGTTCTGGGGATGAAGTTGAAGTTAAGCAAAACATTATTTTATATAAAAAAAGCGCTCAGTTTTTTTTCGTCACTTTCACAGATGGTCATTTTCGCAGTATGTCATTTTATTGCATGGTTTGCAACTCTGTAAATGATGTTTTGCAATATGACCATTTGAAAGTGACGTTTTTTTCGCAATGATGATTTACGAAAAACGTCAATCCTTTCCCTTTCTTGCAGTTCACACGTCGATGTGGTAGGGTAATAATCGACGTGCATAAAATGTTTTAATATATTCATTGTTGAATTTAATTGAATTAGAGCGGTGGTAGCTCAATGGTAAGGACACGCGCTTCTTAACCGAGGAGTGCGGGTTCAAACCCGGGCACGTACCTCTGGATTTTTTCAAGTCTATGTACGTATTTATACCACTAGCTCGACGGTGAGGGAAAACATCGTGATGAAACCTGCAAATTCAAACAACTTTGGATTTGTAACCATGATCCAAAAGTTGTCTGGTTCCTCTATCTTAGGGTTACGAAGGTCAGATCGGCAGTCGCTTCAATGTAATTACCAGACTCGCTAAATCCTGGATCATGGTCTCAGCGGACCCCGTCTAAGCACGGGACATAACGCTAGGATGATGATGATTCATTGTTGAATTTAATGTTATCCCTCAGGACGCACGTGCGCATCCACACGGGCGACCGGCCATACGTGTGCCCGTTCGACGGCTGCAACAAGAAGTTCGCGCAGTCCACCAATCTCAAGTCGCACATACTCACGCACGCCAAGGCCAAGTCGGTATCCCACACTAGTGCACAGATAGCGCGCGAGTTGAATGCAGAGCTCGGGCATGTCTCGTCACAGGCCCCGACTGCATTCAACTCGCGCGCTATCTGTACACACATTTGACATTATAATGGTGAAAGAATTTTGAAATCGGTGTAGTAATTATTGAAACTATGCAAATGAAATCAGATCTAAATGTTTTATTGCAATTATTATTACATATATTAAATATTATTCATTGATATATATAGCAATGAATAATATTTAATGATCAGCATGAGCCCCTTTGGGGCACCGCAATGTTAAAAATAATTAATATTTATTAAAAGAGTAACTATTGAATTTCTTGTCAGTTTCTTCTCAGTAAAATCTACTTGACGCTGATTGTTTTTAAATTATCTTTTTTATCTTATATAAATTAAGATAGTTTCATTTCATTAGATTTTTATTAATTTGTTCGCTTAATTAAAATCATCTCTGTATCATAATCCGCAGATCAAGAAACTACCTGTCGCGCAACGGCGGCAACACGTACGAGTCGGCGCGCACGACGCCGCAGTACGTGCAGCTGGAGATGTCGCCCGACGACTCGAACCCGCAGCTCATCTTCTACACGCACGAATGAGACGAGCGAGCCTCCTGAGCGCGCCGCAGCCGCGCCCGCGGGAGACGCCGAGCGCGCACGGACGTGTGAACGCGACGTGCTGCGTGCTCTGGGCGCGCGCCTGTGTCGTGGCGTCGCGCTGTGCGCTGTGAATATACTGCGTGTGTGGTGTATAGGATCACACTGTGCGATGTGAGAACGCATCGGGCGGTGTGTGACCACGCTGTACGATGTAAGATCGCGCTGTGCGGTGCGTAAACGCGACATGCGGTGTGTAATTATAACGTACGGTGCGTGAATGCGCTGCATAATACGTGACGCGCTAACGGACGCGATTGAAGACTAGTGAAGTGACTACGGACGTGTATATAGTGTTTTGAAACGCGAGACTTCGGATTTAAGTTTTAGTGAGCAATTTGTAAATAGTTTTAGCGCGAGAACTTGTGAATATTCTATGTTGAATCGAGGAAATTTTGGTGGAGTGTCTAGCGACTCGAATAGGTGAATTGAGTGAGACTGAGGGCTTTACCCAGATGTTTGGGCGTGTCTTTTTCTAGTGTTATTTTACGTTCGTTCGGGAGGCCAAATTGTGGGATTGTTGCAAAATTATGGCGCACTCTTTATTTTTTTTCGATGGAGTTTTTGGAAAGTCAGAGGCCTTTTAAAAATATTCTGGCCTTTTTTTTTAATGTTTCTGATGATGTTATGATTGCCAAAGTAATTTCTCTGTTAAATTAATAACGATTTACTTAGTTATTATTTAATTTGTCATGCCATGTGGGAAATATTGGTTAATGATCATTGATTTGATTTCCATTATAACGTAATGTAATAATTTTGTATACATTAACTTTGTTTTCATTGGCATTTTTATACCTGACTTTCCAAGAAACTGCTTTTCTTTTCAAAGTCCATTTATATACTGCAATAGTGATTAGTTTTAAATTATCTTTATACTATAATCAGTCACATTGTACAGATTATGAACAGAATATAATGGTATCTAGTTGTGGTATACTTAATAATTCAATATATTGTTACATACACATATTTAAAAATATATATGTATATATAGTATATATATAACGACCCCTTTAGGCCATAGACAGAAAAAATCTCACTTAAAGTGTGTAGAACTGCCTTTTTCCGGCGACCCCCCTAGCAAGGCTTCGCGACACCCCTGGGGGTCGCGAAAATCACTGATCTAAATGACCTCACAGATTCAAAAAAGGGTATATATCACATTGCAACTAATTGACTAATGAGTACTGTATAACACAAGCCATTTGTTTAGAATTAGGGAACTGTGACATGACAGCATACATTCTCATAGTGTTTGTAATCTGTACAGTGTGACGATTTCTTAACTTAAGCTTTATTTTCTTTAATGATAAGGACCAATTCTGTTAGTCCTAATTTTAGGTATTATAACTTCCTGCTTTTATTTTAACCTTCGGAAAGCTTAAGTTGAAACTAGCATACCTATTTTTGTTCCTAATCTCAAATTCTAGACTATGAAAGCTATAATTTTTAAAAGTGACATATTATATCATATTATACGCTATCCGGGCATTCAATGGTTTACCAAATTATGTATGAATGCTACTGTTGACCGAAACATTGCAGATACATAGAACTTTGTATGATTCTGTGAAACAGGCTTTCTGTGATTAATTTGGTAAACTATGGACCATCCGGTCTACCCAAATACTGATTTGTTGTACTTGAAATGTCTTTTGTTTATATTATAATCACCATGTTTAAACTAAAATGGCCAACATATCATTCTTAGTAATTTGGTATGTTGTTAATAGTAATAATCTTGAAGCTATGTATCCACCAAGCAATATTTGACGGGCGTCATGTTGGCAACGTCGCGCCTTGTTGTCCAACGTTGATGAACTTGCTTAGCGTCGCTTTTTGCGCGTTAAATGTTGCTTAGTCGATAATTAGCTTAATACATTGGCTTTCAAAACCTGAATGTCCGGACAGCATTCATACTGTAGTACCATACTCCTTTCTTAAACATTGTCTTTTCAAAGCAAGAAGTATTAGAATTTTGTACTAAGTCATATCTTAATAGTTTGATATGCGATGTCCATGTTATTTTGTATAGTCTTTATACAGTGAGAGAGGGCTTTATAAATTGGATCTTGTTAGTTAAGGTGACAGCGTCTGATGCTTCAGTATTGTAGTTAAAAATCGGTTTAGATTTCAATTACATACTTACATACAATTTTATACTTTAAAATGTTGATATGTTTGTATATGTATATAAAATTTATTGGTAGATAAAAAATTTACATTATAGAGAGTTCGTAATAGACTTTTAGTTTTCATAGTGATTTCCAAGAAATATTAAGTATCTTAGTATGAAAATTTAAACAATAATTTTCTGTCAAGAGAATCTGTTAAAGTAATATTCTTGCAAGGAAATTAAGAAATTTTTCTACAAAACTAGTTAGATCCTTTTCCTTTCAAACAGGGTTGAGATTTAGTGTCCTTGAGTTTTCTTTTGAAAGGGTCAGGCCACAGCCCTAAAAAACACTATTTTAGGAAAATCTTTGTCCAATTATTACTCCTTAGATACTGAAGTGTCATTGACGCTGCAATTTCCGTTATAAACAATGGAAATGAAAACTGCCTGAAAACGTACGCTTGAAATATTCTTGTACATTTTGTACTATAGATATGCCAAAAATAATATTTTACTTTGTATTATATAATGTTAATTTTAGTATTTAGGGGAATGGGTATATTTCACGATAGTAATAAATTAAATGGGTGTAAGTAAATTACATGTCTTGAATGGTACTTATAAAACAATATTACGCATGATGTTATGTGATGCAATCAATATCGAACAGTTTTAAGATGGACATTGGTCATATATTTGGCTTGATACAGATTCGCACTTAAATGTCTTATCTGACACATGGACTAGTAAAGAAAGAGGGACTCCGCACCACTAGCTACATGTTTAGGCATCTGCGGAGCTTCAACTTGACAAGCAAGTTACCATCACACTTTGATATCCGCACTCCAAATTTCCGATATCTGGTATCCCTAAGACTCACTTACACATTTATAGGGGCGGCTCCACGCTGTAGTATGACAGCAAAAAGTCTTTCTTTTTTACTAGTCTGTCATTTGATGGTGTTATTTTCTTATTATATTTCTGATATGCTTTCAAAGCATAAGGCAATCATTTTCATATAATATTATTATAATTTTAAAGTGCATAATGCTGAATATATGCATTCCCCTACACACAAGTGGAAATATTGAATCAAATAATAAGTATTTTTTTTATCGGTAGAAAAGAGTCGTCACCCATTTTGTAAAATAGCACAATATTAGTTAGATTAGATATATTTTGTTGTTTGATGTAAATAGGAGAAGAGAGATTGTGATTATGGCTTGAAATTTTATAAAAATGTTTGAGTTACATACTCAAACATGTACATCATGAAATTACTAAGTTATATAATTTAGCAATTTCATAGTCAAGCACAAAGTTGGAAGTGCTTTTTTAAAAGCTGCTTGATGTTAATGAATCAAAATTTCAATAAAATCTGTACTTCTATACTATACTAATATTATAAAGCTTGTTTGCTTGAACGCGCTAGTATCAGGAACTACTAAAAAAATCTTTCAGTGTTAGCCGATTTATTGAGGAATGCAGAAGGTGAAACCGCGGGCACAGAACTAGTCTTATATAAAAATTCAGTCAAATACACTATGGATGATTCCTACAAAAAAAATTTAAGGAGTACTGTTTCATCCTATTCTACATACATTTTAATGCTATTTAGTTTACCTGTAATCATATAAAGATGTTACTTGAAATGCCCATGTTTTTGTTATATTTAGATACATATCCGATTTAATTTGAAAACAAAAATAAAGTACCACTGTTAATTCAAACAGCAATGTATTAGATTGTCAGTTGTCAAGTGAATATATAAGGTTATTTTAGTATATGCGAAATCTCTTACATACTTATGTAATTCAATATTCTAAAGAATTAATTTAATTGATTTTAATGGGCAAAGAAGATTTTTAATTTTTATACAAAATAGCGAATCAGCTGATCAACTTTTGTATGAAGAGTAAAAAAAATATTGCTCATTTTCCAAAATCGTTTAAATTAGTACCTGAGAATAATGAATTACATAAGTAGGTAAGTGGTTTCGCGTATGTTTTGTTAATCCTCTTTATTAACGGAATCAATATTTCCATCTGTGCACAGATTTAGTTATTTTTAAAAAGTTACTTAAGTGTATACTAAAAAATAGGCGTCTATGTCGCCTTATAGATCGAAGCAAAAATGCATTTTTCGCGTAATTAAGTACTATATTGTTTTCAAGTATAATGAACATCTGGAATATAGTCATTATCAATTTGGAAGTCTGATTTTTTATCTAATTATGTATGTACATCAGTGATGGCAAACCGTTGGCACGTGTGCCATGGGGTCACGTAATAAATATAGTTGGGCACATATTGATATTACGAATTTATCAATAACGATTGACAATAACATTCACTTAAGTCGCACCCCTGGCACTTCAATCAATTAATTTATAAAAACTAACTAACTAACTAAACTTCACGCCACTTCCCTAGCGGGGTAGTAATTTATTATAATTTATTATTTCTAAAATTCAGATATATCAGATTATTTGGCATGTTTGTTTAAAAAGCTTTGCCATCCCTGCTCTACATAATATTTATACAACTATCGGTCATCATGGTTCTGTTACATAATAAATATGTTATTGAATCCTTAGTATCTTATTATAAGTTTTCATGCATTTTTTATGGGTTCCAAACAATGACATGAAAACTTTAAAAACATCTTAGGTTTATAAATAACTAAAGATACTACATAATTGAATATCCACAGTCATAAATGTTTAGGAATTACCGCTCTACAGATTATCATAGTGTTTAATCACTGTAAAATGTTCATGATTAGTAATTATGCGATTAATGTACTTTTGCCTCGATATTGTTTGTAATAATGACTGATGTAAATAATATCCATTTCTTTTTACTGTCCAGTCAGTCGCGTTGTGATATTTGAACGTTTTTGTTGTAAATTACACTTTTTTTTTTAACAGAACTGTGTATGAAGTGTTTGAAATGAAGTCCTAATATGTTTTATATACAATATACTTTTTATTTACTTACACAACCTTTTATTGTAATTGGAGTCATTTTCACAGGATTGTGCAATTTTTTTAATTTCTGTTTTTTTTTATAGATCAATGGATATGGTCCTTCTTATCTTAGTGAGAACTTTAATCTTTATATATCATTCCTTGCAGTCAGAGCAACTGTTGAAAATTTACAATAGAAATACAGACTAGTGAAAAAAGAAGGACTCCACGCTGTCATACTATAGCGTGAAGCCACGTTTATGCATGTGTGAGTGAGATACTTATGGATACCAGATATTGGATATCTGTCAGTGGGAGCACTTACAATGTCAATGTGTGACGTAATTGCGTGTCAAGGTGGAGCACCTGAGGAGCTTCAACGCCTAGTTAGTGGCACGGAGTCCTTCTTTTTTTACTAGTCCATGGTCTTAACAGAATAAAAGTAACAGAAAGATGTTTTAATTGGATTACTTAATTAAATTACACTGTGTAGATTAACTGTAAAGTTGTTGAAATTATGTGTTTATCAGAAACCTTTGGGATTATTTTCAAGTCAAATGTTACAATGTGACTGGGTATCTTCAACGAAGCGATGAGGACGAACCAGAATAAAGTGTAAATATTTATATATGTGCTGTGTTTTATTTTACCTAGAAGTTCTTTATGAGGTCCTTTTAAAGGTACGCGCAGACAAGGGGTTTCTCTGTCGACGACATTGTTGCTCCGCCGGGGAGTGTGACGTAAAACCTACTCCAATCATAGAAAGTATGTCCCTGGGGACTCAATGCACGGTGTGCGATCATTCGTCCGCTAGAACAGAACAGAGCGCGTAAAGGACTATGTCCCGTGTGCGGTGTTTCTTGGCACGATAGTTCTATTATTTTCGGGGACTTGTATGGTCCGGACTGTTGATAAACCCTATCGTCTGGCGGACTTTTAGTCCTTCGTGTGCATTGGCTGATGTAGTTGTACCTAAATGATCTATTTCCACGGACACAAGTCCATCATCGTCTAACGTGGTCAATATAAATTATAGAAGTTGTACGTAGTAGGTATATTATATTAAGTACTCTGTGATAGAAGTAACAAGTGCGACGAAACAGTAGAAACTTTAAACTTTTCTCTATTTATACAAGCCCCGTTACTGACTAGCAAATGAAGTTAAGGATCATCAAACATATTAATAAAGAAATTTAAAATACGATAGGTATGTACGACTTATTCTTACAGGCATAATAATGACCAAATAATTTTACGAGTGTTCAACTATAAGTAGGTATATTGAAATATTACGATACTAATAATGCGTAGAATGGAACACTCCCATTCCACAACATGTCACTCCTATTTGACAGTTCTTGACAAGTTGACACAAGTGACGTGTAAACTGTATTCGTCGGCGCCCCACAATTTTCTAATTCACAGCAAAAAAAGGGCCAAAATGAGTGTCTTCAAGCGAGACAAGAAGGAAGAGGAGGATAGCGGAGGGAATCCGTACCAAAATCTCGACAAAACGATCGTCCTGCAAGAAGCTAGGTACTTCAACCAAACTCCGGTGAACCCTCGGAAATGCAGCCTTATTTTGACGAAAATCCTCTACCTCCTCAATCAGGGGGAGAAATTCACCACCCAGGAGGCTACCGAAGCCTTTTTCGCGACTACAAAGCTGTTCCAATCTAAAGACGTGATGTTGCGAAGGATGGTATATCTATGTATAAAAGAACTGAGTACATTGGCTCAAGATGTGATTATAGTGACCTCTTCTCTCACTAAAGACATGACTGGGAAGGAGGATTTGTACCGGGCGGCCGCTATAAGGGCTCTGTGCAGTATAACTGATAGTTCGATGCTGCAGGCTATCGAGAGATACATGAAACAGGCGATTGTTGATAAGAACCCCGCAGTGAGCTCTGCTGCGTTGGTCTCGGCGTTGCACCTGTCATCGACCGCGCCGGACCTCGTGAGGAGGTGGGCGAATGAAGCCCAGGTCAGTTTTAATTAAGATGTACATATTTTTTACATAACGTCATCCATTCAGCCAAAAATAAGGGAAGAGGCGTGAAGTTTAGTTAGTTAGTTAAAACTGGGCTGTGTCTGATGGAAAATTGTGAAAAAGTAGTGACAAGTGACTAGCTCGTCGCCAACACAGTCACATACCCAAAACCTGATATACCATTAGTTGTCTTTTACAACATGCTAGGCCAGCACCACAGTTGGCACATTCTTTTTCGTCCCAGACCAACATGGGACAATGGACAATTTTTTTCATTATGATACCAAGAGATCAACTTTAACAGAATAATATTAAGAAGAAGAATTTTATTAAGAAAAAGAAGAGAAGTTTAGTAACATCTTAACCACTTGTATCTGACTTTCAGAACATTTAGGATCCACTTACGTCATACATTTGAATAAACTGTTATATGTGTGTGCAGAAGGAGCCACTGTAGAATGTTTATCATACATTTTTAACATTAATTATTTGCCGTATACAAAATGCTCAGCAAGGAACAGGGTTCATTCCTTGAAATCAAACCAACATTACAATAATAAATTATATAATATATTATGTATATAATAATTTATGTATATAATAATATGTATATGTATAAAAATAATAATAGCTTATTATAATATATTTGTCAACCACTAAGGGTGATACTTGGGTTTTGCGACAAATGGTGGTCCATTTTGCTATGACATGATGTAATTTTGAGTTAACTTAAAAAGCCAGCATAGTGAGCAATGCCTGGGTTACTCTGTAAGGGCAAATAAATTTACTTATGTCTACCAACAAGGCTAATATTAAAACTCAGTGTTTCTAATTCATAAACATGGTTTACCCAGATGGACAGGGGAATTATCAGTGTAATATTTATTAATTTATTAGGGGTTTACTAACGTTTATGTACAATCATACTTTAAAATAATATGTTAACTAGAGTGACAACTTTAATGGGGCGATAAAACAGCATTTTGTAATGTGGGTTTTGAATGTATTCATAATATAAAATATATTATTACCATTAGCTACAGTTTAATTACCCTTTGGGTATAGCTGGCATGATAGTTTTATGTTGTGTAAGTAAGGTCTACATTTTTATGTAAAAATATTTATTTCTTTTGCAGGAAGCCATCGCATCTGACAACGCGATGGTGTCCTACCACGCCCTCGGCGTCGTCGCCGGCTCCAGACGGAACGACAAGCTCTCCACCGTCAAGCTAGTCACCCGTCTCGCTCGCGCTCCCCTCAAGTCCCCTTACGCGCTCTGCCTTCTCATCCGTCTCGCCGCCCAACTCGTTGAAGACGACGATTCTGATGCTTCTCAACCCTACATCGAGTTTATTGAATGCTGCCTCCGTCACAAGTCCGAAATGGTTATCTATGAAGCTGCTCATGCTATCGTCAACCTTCGAAAGACAGCTAGGGACTTAGCCCCAGCTGTGTCTGTGCTGCAGCTCTTCTGCGGATCTTCTAAAGCCTCCTTGAGGCTTGCTGGAGCGAGGACTCTAGCTAGATTGACTGCGAAACACCCAACCGCAGTAGCAGCCTGTGCTGTCGATTTGGAGAACTTAATTTCTGATCCGAATAGATCTGTCGCCACGTTGGCGGTTACTACGCTTCTAGCCACTGGCGCTGAGAGCTCAGTCGATAGATTAATGAAGCAGATATCCAGCTTTGTCTCCGAAATTTCGGACGAATTTAAGATCGTTGTAGTCAGAGCTATACGACGTTTGTGCACGAAATTCCCGAGGAAGCACCAGTCTTTGGCTGCTTTCTTGGCTGGCATGTTGAGAGACGAAGGCGGTTTGGAGTACAAAGCAGCTATTGCCGATGCTATCATAGCTCTGGTTGAAGAAAATCCTGATGCTAAGGAAACTGGTTTGGCGCATTTGTGCGAGTTTATCGAAGATTGTGAGCATACGGCGTTGGCTGTGAGGATCTTGCATTTGTTGGGTCGGGAGGGTCCTAAGTCTCGTCAGCCATCTCGGTACATTCGCTTCATTTATAATAGAGTGATTTTGGAGTCTGGGCCGGTGCGGGCAGCCGCCGTTTCTGCTGTGGCCCAATTCGGAGCTCAAAGGCCCGAATTGCTGCCTAACATCAGAGTCTTACTTTCTCGATGTCAATTGGATGATGAAGATGAAGTGAGAGACAGAGCTATTTACTACAGCGCGATTTTGGATACTGGTGACGAGCAATTGATCAATGATTACATTGTCAACGTGCCAAAACCTAATCCTGTTCTTCTGGAGAAAGCTCTAAGAGATCATTTGGCTACCAACCCAGAAGAACCATTTGATATCAAGACCGTGCCGACTGAGGAAGAACCGAAGGAGAATAAAGAGGCTATCGTTGAAATCGAAGTCCGTAAACCAGTTATCCAATCTCTTGAAGAGATGTATGCTGAACAGTTGGCTAAGATTCCTGGCGTTGAGCGTCTAGGACCAGTCTTCAAGACAAACCTGCCTATTGACTTGACTGAAGCCGAGACGGAGTACAGGGTGCGTTTGATAAAGCATGTGTATGGGAGACATGTTATTCTGCAGTTTGAATGCGTCAATACACTTAGCGACCAAATGTTGGATGATGTTCATATCAGATTGGAATCCCCGCCAGAATACGAGGTTAAGTCCATCGTTCCTTGTCAGAGATTGATTTATGATAAACCTGGGAGTGTGTTTGTGGTAGTCGAGTATCCTTGCGCGTTCTTAGACAGCCTGGGAACCTTCGGGGCCACTCTGGAGTTCACTGTCCGGGACTGCGACCCGACCACGGGAAATCCTGACCCTGGAGAGGGATACGCCGACTCGTATCCGTTAGAAGAGTTCGATATGGGCTGTGCGGATCAGATTCGCGCTAGAGCGGCGGCTGACGACTGGGATCAGACCTGGGAGAGGTCTTCGAATGCTCCGCAAGCTTCAGACACGTTTGTGTTGTCCCAGAATGATGTCATGGACGCAGCGAAGGCTGTTTGCGAGCATCTGGGGCTGCCTAGGTCGGCTATAGTGGGGGAGGCGGTGAAGGAGATCCGCGGGGGTGGGATCTTCAGGGGCGGCGCCCCTGTGCTGGTTAGGGCTCGGCTGGTGTCGAGTGGTGCGGGCGTGACGATGCAGCTGGCGGCGCGGTCGCCGAGGGAGGATGTGGCACAGCTTCTGCTTGCTGCGGTCGGTTAAACAGTATTTTTAGTCAGTGTTTTTTACAGCGGTGTGAAACTGGGTTACTTGGGTTTTCTATATGGTATCGCTGGCCATCTTGCCATCAGTTCCGTTCTAAAAATATATGCCCCTATCTTAGAGTTACGAAAGTCAGATCAGCAGTCGCTTCAATGTAATTACCAGAATCGCTAAATCCTGGATCATGGTTTAAGCGGACCCCGTCTAATCACGGGACAATGCCAATAGTTCCGACTTTAAAAAGTTCTTTCCTAAACCTTTTTAATCTTTTTAGTCTATGAACAACTTTAAAGAATATTTGCTGTACTTAGTGAAACCCTGGGAAAAGAGGTGCAGTAACGATGCTGATAGTTAAAATTTTATTTGAGAAATTTGGATGGGCCCCTATAGTCCTAATACTGCAATTCAGCAATCTCCGTATTTGAAATACGGTTTTAGCAGTCACAATATTTGATATATTTTTGAAACATTCATATAACAATTTTCTCCAATCTAATACAGCTTGCCATATAATCAAGTTAAAATACTTAAGTAATCTTAGTTTCACACCATTGTAATTCGTAGCATTTCATAATTATATCACTTTTTTAAGTCATATTCATGTCTAACTATCAATAGATGTAATTCTGGTGTGACATGTATGAAATCACAAGTTTTTCTTCTCTGTAGATGGATGTATTCGGAAACTGATTAATCAAGCTACGATATTGTAATTTTCAGCTCAAAGCTTTCCTCGTAGGTTAAAATAGGATTATTTTCTCCAATAGTTAATGATATTGCACATAAATAGATGTCATAAGCGCGCGCGATCTGAAGATTCGAAGATGTCCAATTGGGACTTAATTACGCAATCTTTTTTAATTGCTTGTCAATGTTGTCAAATGTCTTTGGGTTCGGAACATTTTTTGTTATTTATACTCTAAAGGGTTGTATCAATATGTCACTTATGAGGTAAAAAAGCTGAGGCCTATTTGAATGATGGACGAATGGACAAATGACTGGTCATTGTTCCATCGGGTCTGTACTTAATCCAACATTTTGTTATTTTATTACCAAAATTAATGCAATTAACTTCATACTATTTGTTTGTATTGAAGTATTATGACTGTCTCGTTGGTCTAGTGGTAGCATACGCCGCCTAAGGACCAAGAGGTCCCGGGTTCAAATCCCGGGTCGGACCAAAACTTTGTGGCTGGGTATTTCAATATCCAAATTACTCAGTAAAAGCCCGAAGTCAGGAAGTTGTCGGTTTAATCACCCCCGTGCCTCGGAAAGCACGTTAAGCCGTTGGTCCTTCGCCTGACCTCTCTCCGGTCATGTCGGATTGCCGTCTCACCGGACTATGAGAGTGAAGGAATAGAGAGTGCACCTGTGTTTGCGCACACACTTGTGCACTATAATATCTCCTGCGCAGATGGCTAATCCTCGTTGAGATTGGCCGCCGTAACCGATACCGGTTAGGAGGACATTATTGAAGTATTTGGTCTTATAATTATACAAAACATTTTTGTCTAATTTTACATTTTACATGACCATTATCCGTTTTTTTTCAATCTTACATGTCTTATCTATTGATGAAAATAATCCTAAACTTAAATTTATGAAATCTACTTATAAATTATACCTTACATTTTTTATACAAAAATACTTTTGAAGTAACTGCGATTTCCGATCTATGTAATCGAATAATATATTTGAATTAAATTAAATAAATAAAACAATGAAAAACTTTTTTAATCGATTTATTTAATCAACTTATATCTTTAAAAAAGTAACAAAAATAACTTCTCTTATAGAGTCTGCTTATAAGAAAATAACAAGGCATATTGATTCCACGGACTAGTAAAAAGAAGGACTCCGCGCTGTCATACTACAGCGTGAAACCATCCTTATACATGTGTGAATGAGACTTAGGGATACCAGGTATCAGAAATTTGGAGCGTTTATGCCAATGTGTGAGTGTGTCAAGTTGGAGCTCCGCAAATGCTCCAGGCTAGTTAGCGGTGCGGAGTCCTTATTATTTTACTAGTCCGTGACTGATTCACATTTTGTTTCATTTGACTTAAATCTAAGTAAAGGTAAGTATAAATTGTCAAGTATTATAATGATGATCACAAAGAGATTGATTTTTGAGACGATACACACTTTTATAGAATATAAAATACCCCACTGCTGAAGGGAAGTTGCAACCCCTTAATCTAGTTACACGTTTGAATATCTGGACGGAAGTTAGATTCACTAGTGTATCAATGGCACCTAGCATAGCCTAGCATCTTAGGCGGACTAGGTCTCGGCTCGGGTGTGCAAACACGGGATATTGAACTTGTAACTCGTAAGCACGGACTAGTAAAAAAAGAAGGACTCCACGCTGTCACAACATAACTTGAAGCCACGTTTATGCATGTGTGAGTGACATACATGGATATAGTTATCGGATATCTGTCATTTGGAGCGCTTATTATGTCAATGTGTGACGTAAGTTGCGTGTCGAGTTGGAGCACCTGAGGAGCTTCAATATCCAGTTAGTAGCGCGGAGTCCTTTTTTTTACTAGTCCGTGCTCGTAAGCCCATTATTCCGATGTTTGAGAGGTAAGAGAAAGGGCTATTAGACACACCCTTACTTAAGCACTTTTATGGCTTCAGAAGTCAACACTTGGTGATGACTTAAATTATAGAGTTCAAAAGAGTAATAAGTTAAGTGATAGCAAAATTAAATAAGCAATTAGTTCCCGCCCAAAGTAAGCTTTTTTACAAACATTTCCTGACAAATATGTAATTTCAAAAATGTTTCCAAATTTAGCTAAGAGAATGCTTCTTTAGTAATATATAAGAACTCAAGAGAATTTTGAAAAAAATGCCATTTTAAATGCTAAATTGTGGCGTCTCCGTAGGGTGGCAGGGTTAGCAGTGGGTTTTCCAAAAATAAAAACCGCCAGATGGCGCGAGGGGGTCTCGTGGTCTTATCACTGTCACTATTGGCTCCTTGTTGACAGCATGTCAGTTTGTTCTGACAACTAACCGATGTGAAGGGTGACAAGACCGCAAGTCACAGTTACGCCATCTTTTGGATGTTTTAATTCACAAAACCCTCATTGCCACGGGCGTTTGCTTGATGGGGACCCCCTCTATGTTCTAGCATTTAAATCGAATTGCCTCACTGTCAGGGCGAGGGCCTTAGCCGATGTCATTGGCCTCAAACGGTATAGTGGCGTGACTGTCTACTCGAATATGTTGAAGTACCTGTCGCTCGCAGGCGAGGCGCGCAGGCTGCGCGCGCGCACGTCGGTGAGCGCGAGCGTGGCGCACAGCGCGCTCTCCAGCGTCTGCGCCTGCTCCAGACACTTCGTCACCACTTGTCTGGACAACGACACAAACGGAATAGGCTACTTTACTTAAAAAAAAAAAAATTATAGCCCATTAGTGAGATTACAAAACATATTGGTCACGTTATTTTTTTCTATTGTTCAGCAAACCAAAGATGACGAAGATACAGCGCGTTAAAATTCCGCGTGACGTCACATGTTCCGTAATTTTTTTGGAACTAATGACGTGGATGCGCCCGGCGGTTTAGTAGATATTGGACCTTTTCGCAAAATGACCTGCAGTCGTTTTTGGACTTATTCGCGAAATCCCTCATTCTAAAAATGCCCTATTCGAAAAATACCTTATTATACTTTGGACTCATTCGCTCAAAGACTTATTCTTAAAAGGACATATTCTTAAAATGGCCTATATTTATGTAAGTGTTCGCATATGGTAAAAATATGTATTTTTGTTTTTTGATCATAAACAAGGAAATTTTGAGTAACCAGTAACGTAAAATGATTCATGTATATATGATGCTATAAGGGTTTTTGCAGAAAAAATACATGTAAATCATTTATTATCTTCGTGGCAAAGTCAAATGAACTCGACTATTGATAAATTAATTTATCGTCATAACATTAACATGATATGAAAAGTCTATGAATTCAAAACTATTCATCAAATACTAATTATTGGCTTTATGCCAAAAATATAAAAAAAATGCTTATAAATCATTTATTACCGTATAGGTTACCAATTATTTGCTGTTAAACTTAAAGCTAATAGGAATTTTAAAAAGTCAGTCCTTTTAAGAATAGGTCATTTCGAGAATAAGGCATTGTAGGAATAAGTCTTTTGCTGAATGAGGTATTATGCGAAAAGGTCTATTTAAGAATAGGTCATTTCGAGAATAGGTCGTTTTTATTGGCGTAAGCCATTTTGCGAATAGGTCCAATATCTACTAAACCCGCCCGACTCCAGATCTTTGCAGCGTTGTATCTTTGTAATTTTTCGAGTTTCATTCGATAAAGCAAAAAATACGTATTGAAGATAGCCAATATTATAGCTCCAGTAACACGTGTAAACAAATGACGTCGATCGAACATAGAGAAACGCCATACAATCCTGCATCGCGCTGACGAAGTTATTCTCGCCACTAAGTGTATATACAATACACCTTACGGTCAGTCGGACCTAGGTCCCCGAGCGAGCAACACCTAGCTCGGCGTACTTCCACTTTTAGTGCGAGCGCGTAGTTCACACACCGATATAATCTAATATATAAAATTTCTATGTCACAATGTTACTTACCTACTCCTCCGAAACGGCTTTACCGATTTTTACCAAATTTGATATGCGTATTCAGTAGGTCTGAGAATCGGCCAACATCTATTTTTCATACCCCTAAATGTTAAGGGTGGTCCACCCCAAAGCTATAACTTGAGAACGGCTTTACTGATTCCGCTGATTATTTTTTAGTTGTGTTTTTTCTTGTCATATGAAGGCTCTTATGAAAGAAAAACATTAAAATGTTGCGCGGTAAATTTAAAAAAAAAATGGGTATTGAAAATCTGAGAACGGAGCGTTACGAAGTGCGCCGGGTCAGCTAGTATTTATATATAATAAACAGTATTTGCAAGACCGGTGGTATCTACAACTATGTTATTAACACTAGTATGCTGTACTCGATGTAATAATGACCTGTATCTGGTCATCCGCTTGTCGGCTGAAGCCTGGACGCCGGCTTGTATCAGCATCTCCTTGATGGTGCTTCCTTCGTTGGACTCCCTCTGGATGATCCTGGAGTCGAACGGGAATATCGTTAACTAGCTTCTGCCCGCGGCTTCGCGTGGTACATCGATAAAATATAGCCTATATATATCGTCGTCGAGCGAAAACCTCGGACGTCGCATTTGCTTATTTTTTTTTAATTTGTTTTGTAAGTCACATCAGACTTATTTAGCCATGTACCATTGATTACAATCATACATAACATCACGCCCATAATTCCCGAAGGGGTAGGCAGTCAAAGGGGCAGCTGGCTCCTTTGACTACATCAGCCAAAAATAAAACTGGGCTGGGTTATATGAAAATCGTGAAAAAGTAGTGACAAGTGGCTAGCTCGTCGCCTACACAATCACATACCCAAAACCCGATATACCATTAGTCGCCTTTTACGACATGCTAGGCAAAAAACACAGTTAGGACATTATTTTTCAGTCCCGGATCAACATGGGACGTTGATACTATAAACAGTACTATTCCGATCCATACATTTGTTTCAGGAGGCAATTTTTTCTTCCTTCTGTAAAATTTTGTCAAAAGCATTTACGAGGTTTTCACTGGCAAACGACGATATTATTCTGGTGTATGAGCAATATTATTATTAAGTTTCATTGAAATCCATTCAGTAGTTTTTGCGTGAAAGAGTAACAAACATCCGCATATCCATCTATACAAACTTTAATGTTTATAATATTAGTAGGAAGTAGGATTGTTTTAACCATCAGCGCAAAAATAATGGTTGTTAAATAATAAATAAATACCAGACTACATCACATACATTGATCTGACTCCGAGGTAAGTAGCTTAAGCACTTGTGTTACGGATATCAGAAACAACAGTGGTATTACAAATATATACTTAAATATTCAATATTAACACCCAGACACAGAACAAACACAAGTATTCATCACACGAATGTTTGTTTTGGGTGGGAATCGAACCCACAACTCTTGGCGCATAGGGTAGGGTCACTACCAAATACGCCATCGAGCCGGTCATGTTGTTATTAGTTTAACGTGCAATAAGACGGGAATTTTAACTTACATTTAGGTATCAACTCAACATGTTTGTCTACGTGCATCATAACTACCAAACGGATGGACCAATAGACAAGTTTACTAATTTATTTTATAGTCCATTATTGAAATAAAAAAAAAAACTGCTTGCGTATTTTTTCTTTTGTTCGGTAAACCAAAAACGATGAAGATACAGCGCGTTAAAGCGGCGCGTGACGTCACTAGGTGCGTAAAATTTTACCGTCACAAGTGACGTAATGCGCCCCATTTCAGATCTTTGGAGCGCTGTATCTGTAATTTTTCGTGTAAAAATTTACTTAGGCCAAGTCCTTTTTTTAACCGACTTCAAAAAAAAAGGAGGAGGTTCTCAATTCGACTGAAGGTTTTTTTTTGTGTATGTATGTTACTCGATATCTCTAAGAATTGTTAACCGATTTCCAAATTTTTTTTTTTATTTAAAAGGGTTTACTCCCGAGATGGTCCCATTGCCACTAAGTCAGGATCTGATGAAGGGATCCCAGGAAAATCGAGGGAAACCCTCAAATTCTATTTGATAATCTAATTTAGGGAACTATGAATTTTTTTTGAGTAAACTAGCCTATTTATTTACTTAAAACATATATAAGTTTATCATCACGCCTGCAATCCCCGAAGGGGTAGGCAGAGTCAAAGGGGCAGCAAGCTCATTGAACCACATTTAGCAAAAAATAAGTCGAGTTGGGTCAGATGGAAAATTGTGAAAAAGTAGTGACAAGTGGCTAACCCGTCGCCTACACAATCACACACCCAAAACCCGATATACCATTAGTCGCCTTTTACGACATGCTAGGTAAGGAACACAGTTATCACATTCTTTTGAAGTCCCAGACAATCATAGTGTCTTATTAACTTTATCACAATTTTCTATCTGACCTTAGTCAATTTTATTTTTGGCTAATAGTTATTTAACTAGTTTACTGCCCTTTTGACTCTGCCTACCCCTTCAAAAATTCGTTTATGCTCAGAATGTCAACTTCTCGAAATGCCAACTTCGCAAAATGCCAACTTCTCAAAATGACAACTTCTCATAATGACAACTTACAATTGTAATGAATGCAGGAGCAGTGAATGCTACCACAAATAATAAAATTATTGCGGGGTAATGTAGGTATGTATGTTATATAGTAGCCATAAAAACCGTTGAGCTTGTATGAAAAGGATCATGAATGTTGAATCGTGCCATATGGCGTTCGGTTCTCTCTGCCTACCCCGCTAGGGAAGTGGCGTGAAGTTTAGTTAGTTAGTTAAACTCACCTTTTAAGTTTGTCTATGATGCCAGCGATGAGAAAATGCGTCGTGTTTGCCTTACTGTGCAGCAATAACCTTTTGTCTTCTTGCACCTCCTCCTCTCTAAACTCTATGATGGTTTTGTCTCTGGAATGATAAGAAAATATTTTTAATGATAAGAATATATTTTTAAGTCCCAGACCAACATGGGACCTATAGTATAATAATTATACTTACATAAAATGGTATATAGTTTTAAAAGATTCACTCAGCTCCGAAAGGAACGCTCTCGCTAAAGAGTACGCGTGCGTACTTTCATTTTCAAAACCGCTATCATTGGTACTTTCATTAATGACTAGCGGTCTGTCATTAGAATCATTATCGAGTGCGGAATCGAAGTGTGTATCATTATTAAGTGCAAAAACATTATTTGCGTCATTATTTTGCGCGTCTTCTTTAGTAAAAGTGATGTCATTCAATATCGATTCATTAATGGGTGCATAATGATCGTTATTGAAATCATTATTCAGTGCGTTGTCATTACTTTCAATGATAAAGTCATTATTTGATTTCTTTATTTTTTGGTGATCTTTGATTTTGTAAACGAAGCTGACGGATTCGTCTATAGACATGGTTTCTTGGTTTTCAATGTTATCGTCAGTCTCTGGTGATAGATTCTCATCAATACCGGTGTAGTCTAATGCGTCTAAATCTAAATTACTCGGTTTGTTAACGTTTTCCTTGAAGGGGTCTATCTGTTGTGCGTTACTCAATTTCGGTCCAGCCGTGTTTTCTTGATCATTCTCAAATGTATTCTGATTTTTTTCTCTTGATAAATTTTCATCGATTTTTGTTTGAAAAAAATTCTCAAAGGGCCTTATCACTTTCGGTCCAGCCGTTTCTTGATTAAAAGTGTTGCTATGTTTAGGCACATTCAAATCGTCCAAATTAATCGGAGTTGCCACATCGTTACTTTGAGGCAAAATATTTCTGGTTATTTTCAAATTGTCAAAATTGAATCGCCCAATCACAACGCGTGGTTCTCTAGCGTTGCCATGTAAGTTTTCAAAATTAGGCATTTTAGTAGGATTTGGTAGTTTTTCGCAGATACCATCCGACATGTTTATTGGTAGTTTTTGGTTTGTTTTGGTAGTATTTTCAAAGGTGTTGCCATGTGTGTCTTCGGTGGGATTTTTCATTGTAATACATTTAGTGTTGTCTATATTCAAGAGATTGAGATTACGTCCGTAAGTACGAAGTATCTTTGGTTCACCCTGAAACAAATTATAAATTAGGAGTTTCTGATTAGAATCCACCAGATGACGTATTATGTAGGGTATCGTCACTGTATTAAACATAGTAAGTCTTTGTAACACAAGCTATCTGCCCGTGAAAGTTCTATCAAAATCTGTGCAGCCGTTTCGGGGGTGACTCTAAAACACTGTTTATTTCGTTTTCGGTAACAAAAAGTGGTCTCGGCTACTAAAATTAACTCGGTTTATAAAATGATGTTCGTCTATTTTTTTTTAATTGTACACATATGCAGTTTTATTGCGAAAACTTGGATTTCCATCAATATTATATTATCATATTCGATTATCAAAAAAAATTGTATTCGTATTTTTGCTTCATCATAAACAAAGTCGAAAAATAACAAAGATACAGCGCGTCAAAAGTCAAAGATCAGGAGATGGGCGCTTCTACATCACTTGTTCCTAAAATTCTACAGAACAAGTGACGTCACGCGCAACTTTAACGCGCTGTATCTTCGTAATCTATGGTTTGCTGCACAAAAGAAAAAAATACGTGAGCAATATTTATTTGTAATCTCTATAATAGACTATAATTTTTTTTTTGAATCAACTATCCTATTGTAATGTCTACTTATCATTCATTCAGTATTAAGCTGTTGTTTTGTCAAAACAAACAGACGACTCAGTTGTGTTAAACTGTATCGATATATTTACCAACTGTAAGTTAAAGCCGTAGTCTTGCGGCGTCTCCACATTCCTCCACTCGTAGTAATGTTTCTTCAAGTAATCTATTATCTCCGAAGGCCTTTTTATGACTGAAAGCAAATAGAAAATCAATCAATAAAATATAAAAACAGAAATGTCAAATACAGTCAATTGACATATTTTATTGGATAGTTTAGTCAATCGACAAACTTTTTTTGACTTTTCAGTCAATCTACATCCTT